>CAIGRL010281606.1:0-14388 GCA_903798325.1 Fraxinus xanthoxyloides
TCTCTAAGTGTTTACAAAACGTCATGCATTCTTGTATATTGCATTTGTCATAGAAATATAGTCAAATGGTATGCTAGAATATGTTCAATTCTACTCGAAAGAGATTATTGGATAAGTTAGAAACATTGATTCTTCAACCAATTCATCGTGTTATCGAATTGTGAAATAAAGGTTAAAAGTGAACTTGCTCGGTGATTTGGAATTTTAGTGCACTTTTCATTCATTAATTTCATCAAACTTTTGCATTCAATATAATTTTGCATTCATTTAGTCACATTAGCATAAATTTCACACAGTCATATTATAGTCATAAAATCCAAATAACCAACCATCTCGAGTTTAGTAGATTCGGTTAAGGTCTTGACAATAGAAATCAAATCAAATCAATCCTCGTGGGACGATACTTGAAATTTTACAATTTTCACTTTATTACTTGTCAACGAATTGTGAACTTGCGTTGCTTTATAAAGCGAACATTTTTTCATGAACAGTTCTCCCCGATAGGATAGTGATGCCTGAGATCTTGCAGATGCCACTGATTAAACTCGAAAATATTAAGGACCTGTGGCAATCGCCCCAAACTCCCACTGCAAGGATCTGCTTGTAGATGAATGTAATAAGATCAATCTTGTGTTCCCGAACCAAATGATATAGAGAACCTGCCTTGGGATTTGAAAACGTGGTGCGGAATGAGGTTGGCTCGATATTGTGGCAGATGAAGAGCTACAAGATAGAAATGGAGGGTATGAGCTCTATTTGATGCCATTCGACCCTTTGTAGTAGCCATGCATTTTCACACCCGAGCATCACTTTTTGCTACTTCATGCTACCAATCACCCGGGATTGAGACCACATTGGTCCACAATAATTGGTAATAATCACGAATGACTTCAGGCGTAATCATAATCCATTTGTCTCGCACCTATGTCTGGTGCTGATGCTCAGATCTTGGTGTGTCAATCTCACTGTTAAACTTGGCATAGAATTTCCTAATCAGACCTTCATAGATAGGATGTGGTCGCTCTACTAATTTATCCCAGCCGCAGTTTTGAACCAAAATGATCAATTCAAAGCCTGAAAAGTCATCAAGTTTAACTGGTCAATCTGGGTTGATAGCCGAGTGGGAGATAACTTTGAAGTATTTGACACGAGCTTCACTATTCATAAACCACCTCACACCTTCTTCAAGTATCTGTTCGGCTTGTGCCCGAAGTGGAGCCAACCTTTTCCCTTCTTTTGAATGTGCGTTTAAGAGGTATTCTGTAACACAAAGAAAATTGAAGCATGTAAGTTATATGTTATGCAAAAATTCAAAGTGGAGGTGCTTGAAGGTAAGAAGATAAGATAGGCACCAAGGCCTAAAATAATGGTCCTAGTGTGTAAGGCATATGAATAGTCAAACGTGTCATTTATTCGGCCAAACAAAGTATAAACGTAGGAATGATGCCATGCATGACATAATATAGTATGAAGATGGCCAACAAATAAGACATGGCAAAATGTAACTAGAAAATCCAATAACATTGCAACAGAAAGGAAAATGTGACATTTATACGCATGTTCAACTACGCACGTTCGCGTTCAGACATCGTTGAGAAAAGTTGATAATTTCCTAGACAACCTTCGGGCATATGAAAGTAGGTATTGTAGTCTAATACATACCCAAAATTGAGATCAAACAGACATCATATGGGTTAGAAAAATGAGGGCCGAAGTGGGTGATGTGATGGGACTCATGCGTACTCATGTCATGGTTATGTGGGAAAATGTGGTGTTGGTGTGTTCCAATTCATTTTGCATTGGGATTCAACACATAAAGCATTTGAAAACAGATAAAAATCATGTTAAATTTGAAAAAAATGCTAATGCATCACAATTGTTCACTTAGGCATTTCATCGAACACGTAGGATGCCTCATATTGTTTCCAAAAATTTCTTCAATACTATGGTTATGATTTAGTCCAAAATTAGGCAGCACAATGCAATCACCAATAAACCATCATCTACCTAATCCCCCTCTCCTCTATTAAGCATTCAAGGAAACATTAAGGACAAAGAAAAAAGTAAAACATAAGGCAACAATTGAATACATACCTTGACTTATTGGAGGGTAGGAATGAACAAACAAGATGAAATATGCTTGAAATCTTGATGCTTGTGAGTTGAGTGTGTGGTAAGGGTGACCATGTGTTGCAGTGTGGCCGTGTGTTCGAGGGAGGGTATTTTCCATGCGTTGTGTTGTGTCGTGTGGAAAATAAATTGGGGGTGAGGAATAACAAAATACTCCATGAGGCTGCATAGGATATTTTGTTGCGGCTGATGGAGTAATAGGTCAGGCCAATTTTGGCCATGACTAGGACCATGCGACCGCATGGACTACTAGTATGCTGGTGTTATGCAATTTTTTTGAAATTACCTAATTTTAACCCTCGATGGCCCCAATTGCCTCTATTTTCATTCCAAACACGTTCAAATGAAGATAAAGTAGTTCAATGTGAAAATTGTCTGAGAACATGATCAATTTCGTGAAAGCTCCTTTTTGGTTTATTTTCACTAAACACTCGATTTTGCAATCCCCCAATGCTACACGGCGTTCCAACGTCCCCACTACTTGTCAACAAATGTTTAAAACCACTGCGTGTGTGCGTGTATGCCATGAATCTTACTTCAAAATTACTTCTACTTAGAAGCACATGTGGATTCTGAAAAAAATACAGTTTTGATTCTTTTGCCTTGAAAATGTGAATTTTGCATAAAATTGATAAATTTTCATTGCAACACCCCCAAATGGATTCTCAACACATTGTAAACAAAGTGGGACCATGCGTGAAATCTTAGGGATCTCTAGGGATGATGAACAACCTAACATTCCTAAAATGGAAGAAGATATGAAAAATTATAATCTAATGCATAAAACGAAATAAGTAAAATGGAAGAATAGGTTGGGTTGCCCCCAACCAACTCTAGTTTATAGTCGATAGCTTGACTGTACCGTGGTGCTTTATTCTAGTTGTGTAAGGTAGATCGTGGACTTTTCTTTTGAAAATTTCTCGCTCCAATAGTGCTTAAGCCACTGTTCATTCACTGTAAAGCTCCATTTGCTTTCTCGACTGTACTGTATGGATGCACCCTCACAAATGTGTAAGGTCCTGACCATCGTGACCTCAGTTTTCCATAGAAACGTTTTCGCCTATAACTATACAAGAGCAATTTCTGCCCGACTTCAAATTCTTGCTTCTGAATATGCATGTTGCTCCACTTTTTGGAATGCTCTTTGTAAAGTTTCGCATTCTCATATGCTTCTAACTGGAATTATCCACCTCATTCAGCTGCAACAATTGTTTTTCACCCACTATTGTCAAGTCCAAATTCAGATTTCGAAGTGCCCAAAATGCCCGGTGCTCAAATTCAATAGGTAGGTGACATGCTTTTCCAAAATGAGGCGGTAAGGAGACATGTCTATAGGAGTTTTGAATGCTGTTTTGTAGGCCCACATCGCATCATCTAACTTCTTGGACCAGTCTTTCTTTGAAGAATTCATAGTCACTTCAAGGATTCTTTTCAACTCCCGGTTTGACACTTTAACTTGCCCGCTTGTTTGTCACCATATTTACTTAATAACTGTTCAAATTGGCAGTTGTGAAGTGTTTTCCTCCATCACTAATTATGGCCAGCCATGTACAATAGCGGGTGTAAATGTGGTTTTTGAGAAAAACCAATTACTACCTTAGCATCATTGGTTGGTAATGCAACTGTTTCCACTCTCGGGGGAAATGGCCCCATGAAATCTATCCCCCAAACATCAAAAAGTTCAACCTCCAAAATATTATTTAGAGGCATCTCATGCCTTCGTGAGATATTTCCTGTGCGTTGACACATGTTGCATCTCTTTACAAATTCGAAGGCATCTTTAAACAATGTAGGCCAATAGAATCCCAATTGTAAAAATTTGGTCGCTGTCTTGGAAGCTCCAAAATGCCCCGCACAAGCAGATGCATGGCAATACTCAAGTATTTGAGGCACTTCTTCCTCAGGCACACATCGTCTAACGATTTGATCAGTCCCTCTCATGTACAGATTTGGATCATCCCAAGCGCTTCCTTTATTTTAAATATCTGTTCATTTGGGAAGATCTCGTTTATGTTAGTTGACTCTTCTGGCTCATCAAGCTTCAATCTAGACAAATGATCTGCTACCACATTTTCAACACCTTTCCTGATTTCAATATCAAATTCTTGCAGCAATAGAGTACACCGGATCAATCTCGATTTGTCATCCTTCTTTGTCAACAGATACTTCAGTACAACGTGATCTATGTAAACTATGACTTTAGACCTCCACAAGGTATGGCCTGAATTTTTCAAATGCGTATACTATAGCCAAAAGCTCCTTATCAGTTGTTGCAAAATTCATATGAGTATCGTTTAGAGTTTTGCTTGCATATTATATTACATGGAAGATTTTGTTTTTTCTCTATCCCAGAACGCTCCCACAACATAGTCACTGGCATCACACATCAACTCAAAAGGTAACCCCAGTTTGGTGAGACAATCACGACGCTGAAGTAAGCTTCTATTTCAAAGTGTTGAAAGATGATATGTACTCTTTAGTAAATTCAAACTAGTTGTCTTTCACCAACAAAGTACATAACGTTTTCATGATCTTCGAGAAGTCTTGAATGAACCGTCAGTAAACCCCAGCATGTCCAAGGAAACTACAAACACCCTTTACTGATATTGGTGGTGGTAGCTTCTCAATAACGTGAACCTTTACTTTGTCTACCTCAATCCCATTTGCTGAAATTCGATGTCCTAATACAATCCCCTCTTGGACCATGAAATGGCACTTTTCCCAACTCAACACCAGATTTGTTTTTCTGTATCTTTGTAGGACCAGACTCAGATGTTCCAAGCATTCATTAAATGAAGACCCAAAAATAGAGAAGTCATCCATGAACATTTCGATGAACTTTTCAACCATGTCGGAATATATAGCCATCGTACAACTCTGAAATGTGGCGATGGCATTGCATCGACCAAAAGGCATCCGCTTACCATAGGGGTATGTGATGGTGGTCTTTTCCTAGTCATCTGGTGCTACTGGTATTTGATTATAACCTGAATACCCGTCGAGAAAACAGTAATGTGAATTCAGTGCTAACCTCTCCAACATTTGATTAATGAATGGGAGAAGAAAATGATCTTTCTTTGTAGCTGCATTCAGTTTTTGGTAGTCGATGCAAATTCTCCATCCCATAACTATTTTGGTGGGGATTAATTCGTTTATCTCATTCTGTACAATTGTGATTCTCCGTTTCTTTGGCACGGCTTGAATTGGGCAGATCCATGCCTGTCTGATATGGGATATATAATTATTTCATCTAAGAGCTTCAATACCTCTGATCTGACCACTTCTTTCATATTGGGATTCAATCTATGTTGACTCTCTATATTTGGCCGAAAATTCTCCTCCATGAGAATCTTATACATGCATAGCGAATGACTGATCCCTTTTATATTTGCTATGGTCCATCCAATAGCTATTTTGTTTTCACTGAGTACCCACAGTTGCCTTTCTTCTTCCACCTTGCTTATTGTGTTAGAGACAATTACTAAAAGTGTACTTAACTCCCCCAAGGATGCATATATGAGATGAGGTGGTAATTGCTTGAGCCCTAGTTTAGGCGGCTACTGAATGGATGGTAAGGCTTCTTGGTTCCTGTTCCAAGTTCTTCAAAATGTCATTTATGAGAAAATCGTGGGTTGGTTTAAAAATCTTGCACATGTCTCATTCTCAAGAGAATTCGAGTGTGTTGATTGAGAGTGTACGATACACGCCTCATATGCATCTGAGGGATTTTGAAGTAGAAATGTATCTTAAACCACCTTGTCAATTACATCAATCTGGAAGCAAATGTTTGACTCTATTGGGAACTTTATGATCTTGAAGACATTAAATGAGATCTATTCCTCCCAAAGTCTTAGAATCAACTGCCCGTTTTGAACATCAATCAGTGTTCTACAAGTGGCCAAAAAAGGCTGGCCTACGATTAGCGAAACATCTTTATCCTCTTCTGTATACAATATAAGGAAATCAGTAGGGAAGATAATTTTTTCCACCTTGATTAGCACGTCCTCTATTATTCCCCTTAGGTGTGTTAATGATCGATCAACCAGTTGTAGTGTCATTTTGGTTGCTTTGGCTTCTGCCAATCTAAATTTTCCGAAAATCGATAGAGGCATTAAATTAATACTTGCACCAAGATCATACAAAACTTTATCAAAGTAAAAATAACCAATAATGCAAGGGACAATGAAACTCTCTGGATCTTTCAATTTTGGTGGGAGCTTTTCCTGAATTCTCATGTTGCATTCCTCAGTTAACATCACCGTCTCATGTTCCTCTAGCTTCCGTTAGTTTAATAGAATGTTCCTCAAGAATTTGGCGTAACTAGGCATTTGGAACAATGCATTAGCAAGTGGAATGTTTATATGGAGCTTTTTGAACACTTCTAGGAACTTTTTGTATTGGTGCTTTATCTTACGCTTTTTCAAATGTTGTGGGAATGAAATGGGTGGCTCATAGAGATTAATCGGATTAGTTGGTATTTTCTGTGATGCTTCTAACTTCCATTCACTGGTGTCTTCCTGGTGCTGCCAATCTGCTCATCGTTTTCTTTTTTAAGAAGAATTCACTGTCTCTTTATTTGCACCTGAAATTTTCACATGTATCTCAGATAATTGAACCCTACTTTTTGTAGTAATGGCTTGAACATATTCCCTAGGATTCACTTTGGTATTGCTGACAATGCACCAGGCACTCTTCCTATCATAAAAAGAGCTATCTGTCCCATATGAGTTTCCAAATTCTTAATAGTAGCACCCTGATTTTGAAAATTTGCTTCGGCCTTTTTCATGAATTGTTTAATTGTTTTCATGTATTTATTCATCTTCTCCATGAGTTTTGCAAACATCTCCTCTAACTAAGGTTTCTTCACATGCTGAAACTGCCCTTAAACTCGGTCGTGATTTTGATTTTGATTGTGATTTTGATTTCCACTGTAAGAGAAACGGGATGAGTCATCCGCCCTGGATTGTAAGTGTCGGAATGGGGGTTGTTGTGCTGACATTGACCCCACTAGACATACTCCACTTGTTCCATTCCTTATGAAAGAATGGGACATTCAGTTGTACCATGTTCTGCCCCCACACTCCTCATAATTGGATTTTCGTACTTGTGTTGATTTGCTGTTTGTGACATGCTTTTCACCTTGTGAAATAAGGAATTGATCTTTGCAGATAAGGTCGAGTACGTATTTACATCATAGACTCCAGCTGATTTCTTTCAACCCACTCGATCCGAAGATCACATAGCTGAAGTACTAGCCATTCTCTCAAACAATTCCCATGTTCCATCGACCGTTCTTGTAGTTAAGGAGCCATTTGATGATGAGTCTACCATACTCTTGAAACCTGGAAGTAATCCTGTATAGAGAAATCTGATTTGTAACAATTTGTCGAACTCATGTTGAGGATATTTCCTTAGCATGTTCTTAAATTTGTTACACACCTCATCAAATGACTCAGATTCATTCGGCTGGATATTGATATTTCATACCTCAATCTCGCGACCTTGGCCAGTAAGAAGAATTTAGTGTAGAATTTGTGGGCCAATCGTTCCACATAGTTATACTCGCCACATGAAGTAAATCTAGCCACTCAAATGCTTTATCCCATAGAGTGTGTGAGAATAATCTCAGCTTGATAGCATCTTCTGATGTTCCTTGGTACCTGAAATGTTGACACATATCCAAGAATCGTGATACATGTGTATACGGATTCTCGTTGGCCATACTGTAGAATTGGTGTCTGTTTTGGATGAGTTGGATGACATTCATTTTTAACTGAAAGTTTTGCTGTTCGAGTGTAGGGTACACAATGCTGGATTGACTTTGGACGACGAACGGTGACAAGAAATCCCTAAGAAGAGCATTCCCATCATATTGTGCCTCTCGGTTCCAATTATTAATCAGCCATTTGTATTTGTCCTTGATCTTTCTGTTGTGCTGCTCTTGCTTCTCTCTGTCTGTGATGAAAGGTTCGTTTGATTTCCAAATTAGCTTGAAGTAATTCACTCCAGATTGATCTTTGTATGTAAGACATGAAGGAATAGTAGCACTTAGTTCAGCATAAATTAAAAAACTAAGTCAAATATAATATGTAAAGTAAAATTAAAGACAATTTCAAATTAGTGTCTAAGTAACAAGAAAATCAAACTTCTAATCAATCCCCGACAACGACGTCAGAAACTTGTTCATGAAAATATTGTTCGCTTAAGAATTCCGCAAGTGCACAGTTCGTAACACATAATAAAGTGGAATTGAGAATTTCGAATATTGTTCCCACATGGATTGAATTAGTTCAATTTTTTCGTTACCTGGACCTTGACCTTAACTGAATCTATGAGATTTAGAATGATTATCAAGATATTTTAACTAAACTATAATTGTGTGTGCAATTTAAACTAAATTTACTAACTAAATGCAAATAGATGATCGAATGCAAATTGAATTTTCTGTGAATGACAAACAAGCACTAGGATCACGAATGCAATGGTTACTTTTGAATCTAGTTCTACAATATTGAAAACACGCTTGATAATTTGAAAAATAATGATCATAACCTATCCAACAATCTCTCTCGAGAATTTTTGGACCTATTCATGTAAATCACCCGACGATATATCGCTATGATGAATGTGAATTCACAATAATGTATGTAGTTTTATGATCACTTAGAGATTCACGTAAAGCATAGGAGTTTATCTTTATACCCTATCGGACCCTACAATGATTAATATCATGTCAAATCTATTTCCATTCTCTCGAATGTAAGAAATAAATTACTAAACTCTCACAATCACATGCATAATAATTGTGGAAGCATCAAGTGAATAGAAATCATTCAAAACTCAAGAACATGTTTTAATTGTCAAATATTGCGAAACTAGAAATCAAAGATTGCATAGCATGGTTCATCGATATCCTTGCACCATTAAACCTAGCCTAACATGATGGAAAGAAAAGAAATACAAAAATATTTGATAAACGTCATCGCCCGGATAATTATTGGATTGAATTTTCAACTCGTTCGTCTTGTTTTTGCTTTTTTCCTTGCTCCAAGACTCCCTCTCCAATTGATAATATCCATCCTCCCTTGTTCTGGGATGTTTTTAGGGTTAAACACCCATCCCAAGATTCATTTCCATAGGTTGTTGACTCGAAAAAGGAAACTAAAGGCAATGACTAAAGGAGGGCCAAGTCATTGAACCATGCGGCCGCATGGTTGAATGACCTGCCCTCCTTTAGTCCTTGCCTTAGCTTGTGCGACCGCATGGTGAGTTCTACGATCCGGCCGCATGGTAGAAATAACTCTCCATGTGTGTCATTTTGGCCGTCGAACTTTGTTCTCCCTCATTTTGACCTCTTCTCTTCATTTTATTTCTTCTAACATCCTTTGCACTCGTCAAAATTAGAGCTTAGTCCATTTACCATCTAAATTCTTGCTTCGGGTCATCTTTTAGCTATTTGTACTTTCGTCCCTAAACTTCCATTTTCCTTTCATTTTAATCAATTTTCCTCACTTTTCTGAATTTCCACGATGTTCATCGTTATTATCCTATAAAACACAATTCGCATAGAATTAAGCTATATTCCAATTTATTTCCAACAATAATCCATGTTTTGTGGCCAGGATAAGTGTGTAAAACGCACTTATCAACTTCCCTAAACTTGAATCATATTTTGTCCCCAAACAAAAATGTAACTTAATTCCTAATAAAACATAGTTTAACAACATGCCATGTCTCATGATTGGAATTTAGCAATTAACTAAATGAAAAACTTCAATAGTGCACAATTCTAATGAATCTCCACCAATTGTATGCATAACTCGACGTATGTGTATAAACTCATGTAGACATATCAAGCTAATGATTAGCTCAACTCTTGACCCAAAGTAGTCAAATATTTCTTTACTTCGCTCAAGAGATGCACATTTCTTCACTTCGCTCGAGAGATGCACACGCCCCAAACTTATTATTTTTCACTCAATTTTCCCGATGTGCATCCTAAGTTGAACTTATTAACTTCTACTCCTTACCCTCTCTTAGTTTGAATTAGTCTTACTGTTACAAGCTCTCATTTCAACAAGTTTAGATCCTCCTATATTTTTTATCTCTTCAACCTTTAAAACTAAACTAAGTTAATTTCCTCTTATTAAATGTATAGTTCTATCGACCGAATATCTGGGGCTTAATCAATAAAGTTCAAACAAATATGTATGTATGTACGTTATTCTTCAATTTTTTTTGTAACATCTTCTCACTTTCTGTATAACCCATGTAACAAGTTTTATGCTGATGACGCCCAAATCAGATGACCATAGGACATCGGGTTTTTAACCGCCCTTACAGGCTTAATCACTCGAGTTATCGAAGCTTGAGAAAATACTTTTAGTTATTCAAAGATTAGTGCAATGTCCCTTTTCTTTTAGATATCCAGTTTCTACAACCAACCCCTAACTTGAAACTTTCACCTCGTCTTCGTCTCATTATTTTTAGACAATCCACACAAGTTGTTATCGTGCACAGAATCTCTGCTCATCTTAATGATTTCTAGTAACAACTCAACTATCTCCAAACCATCTTACAATTGGATTATGGATAAATATAATATAGGTTATTCGGGTATATGTACTATGATCAACATTTTTCTAACTAATGAGCCAAATCACCAACTTAACATATCAACATGAGCATCGTGCATAAAAATGTCAAGTTTCACATAAACAAGTTTTGACTAATCTAATAGTGCACCAAATCCATCATTCCTTATTCATACATATTCCAATAGTCAAAATCATTGCCGGCAAAGTTATCGAACCCACACAAGCACATAATTCAAATCTACTGCTAGAAATTGAACAACTAAAAAACTGAAAATAGCTAAATGAAAACAACATAATTTTTTTTGAAATCACTCGTCAAACACACAAAAGAAACATAAACCAATACATGTATTGATGGTATAGCTGTCAAAGTTTGCTTCAAATATCTTCGTGATATAGCTGTTCTACCACATGTAAACATATCATGTTTTGCAATTTAGTTTTGTGTTGATCAGAAAGATAACTTACATCAGCGTATGCAGAAAGAAGATCCAAATTTCGAAATATAAAATAATTCCACATCAATAGTACCTCCTAGCTAACGAAAAATGATTTTACACCATTTCAATGTCTTTGAGTTGGTGTAAAGCGTATATCTTGCAAGGAGACTTACAAGAAAGCTATATATGGTCTAGTATAATTTTTAGGATACGTTAATGCCCCAATGGCACTAAGAAATGATTCTTCAAGACCAATAACATTTTCTCTATCTTTAGTTGGATGAAATATATATTCTTTCAGATCAAGTGATTGAACAATCATAGGTGATGCCAATGGATGTACTTTACCCATATACGATTGTTTTAAGATTTTTCTGTATAAGAAGACCAATGAACAAATAATCCTATTTGAAAATTCTCAATTTGCAACCCAAGAAAAAATTTTATTTTCCCTATTCTTTCATCTTAAATTCATTTTTCATATAATCTGCAATTTTGTTGAGCTCTTCAGAAGTTTCAATTAAATTTNAATATATATTCTTTCAGATCAAGTGATTGAACAATCATAGGTGATGCCAATGGATGTACTTTACCCATATACGATTGTTTTAAGATTTTTCTGTATAAGAAGACCAATGAACAAATAATCCTATTTGAAAATTCTCAATTTGCAACCCAAGAAAAAATTTTATTTTCCCTATTCTTTCATCTTAAATTCATTTTTCAAATAATCTGCAATTTTGTTGAACTCTTCAAAGTTCCAATTAGATTTAAAACCATCAATAAATTGTCATGGCTGCAATTGTACTACATGCGCTCTTGGATTGTTCAATCCATATAATGGTTTTTTTCAATTTTATTGAGAGCATAGTTCTTGGACGTGTATCATTTGTCACTTGCACTTTAAACACTTAAGGGACTTCTATGTATACATTACTATTAAATGACCATATAGATAGATAGTTACGACATCCTTAAAGCGCATGTCGAGCCTTTGTAACATAGTCAAGCTAATTAAAAATCTAAATATAATGATGTCCATTCTGACAAATGTTTCCTCATAATCAATTTCAAGTTTTCATGAGAAACTTTGTACTATAAGTTGAACTTTGTATTTTGTAATTTTACTATTTTCATTTCCATTCCTTACAAAAATCACTTGTATACTACATGGATTAAATTTTTAGGTGTTCTAATTACAAGTCTAAATACTTTTCGTTCCTTTGAAAAATTCAATTCCACTTATATGGATTCTTTCCCTTTGTCCAATCATGTTTATGTTGAAAGTCTTCAATAGACTTTGATTCAAGGCCCTCATTTTTGTATGATTTCAAAACCATGTTAAAAGTTGAAAAAAGTAAAAATAAAAAAGAATTCCATAAAAATATTATTTAATTCTCATAACTTATCTGGCCACATACAAAAAATATGCAATGATATTTAATATTATTTTATTTCTTCGTCTCAATGTGATATGCATTATAGCGAATATTTTTAAAACTAAGTAGATTTATTTTAGATTTACTGAAATAAAGTACGTCGTCAATAAGTTTTGTATTATTTGATGGTCTTCAATAATATTCGATGAACCACATATCATATTAACATTATATGCTTTTTAGGCAAGTCTAAAAATATTTTTTTATCTTGAAAAATAATATGCGTAATTACACTATCAACTAAATAAGTATCTTGACAATTCATCTTAAATTAATAAACACGACCAAATATAGATTTTCAAAAATAAATCTTATAACCAAAAGGAGTTGAACATTACTTCAATTAAAGAACAATAGTTTAGCAATGCAAAATCTCGAGCGTTAAGGAAAAATTAGTAAAACATACTTCAGACTAAACTTCTGAATCAAAGGAACTATTAAGACACTAAAAAAATAAACTAATCAATCGATACCGCATGTGTACGAATCATGGAAATAATAAGTTAAAGTCTAAACATTGTTCCTACATAGACTATTATTTACTATCAACTTTCATTCTAACTTAGATTCATTCTAAACTAAGTTGATAACAAATCTAAATTAACCTAACTAATCTGATTTGTGAGATTTATAGGATTAACTAGTTAGAAATTCCAACTCACTAGATTTAATAATCATTCAACACAGTTTTCATATCTATTAACAATATATCTTCTCTTGGTCATAATATAGTTCTTAAATCAAATAAGTGGTGATGAAACAATTGAATGTAATTAAAACAAAATATGCAATGAATACATAATCAAATTGCTTGAAATCTTTGGTTTTAAATAAATATTAAATCTAAGTTATATCATTCATCCTAACAACCAATTTAGCAATGGAGAAATTAAACAATTAAAAGATGAAAGCGTTCATTATGAGGAATAAAAAAAGAATCATAACAATTGTTATTCCTTGATACCCAATTCCTAACAGTTGATCGTCAATATCTTCTTCAAAGCATGTATATCTCCCTCCAATTACATTCCTCAATTTTAAAATCCTAAATCGACATACAAATCTTGAGCATCCCCAAGATTGTATTTCTAACATCTCCTAATTTTGAATGAAAGATTCCATGTGTAAAATAGAACCCCAAAAGGATTGGAAACAATAACTTTAGTCCAATTAAGATTATTAAAATTGCTGAAATTTATATTTTGACTTAACAATTTGGTTCGTGTTTCTTCTTTCTTGTTCAAATTGAGTCCTTATATATTGCAATTGAGATCCTTCAACTTCCAAACACGACTCTTGGTCACTTCCGAAATATGTCCAACTTTGTTTGTTTTTGTTCAATTATTGTTCCTTTACATCTGTTCTCATTCAAAATCAAGCTTTCTCCTAAAATAAAAAATAAAAAATACACAAAAGTTAAGTATTTAGCTCATAATATTACTTCCAAAAATTTTTAATGGTTATGATAAGTATAATATTTACATTTATCAGACTTCAGCATCGAGAATTCGTGATAGATAATTCGTGATAGATAAGTCAAGTGCAACATACTCAAGTTTTGTTATTTTCACTATTTGAATAACTGTTCAATCAAACAAAATATACAATTAATTCTCAAGACGTAACAACCCGGGGTCCCACTTAACGGGCTGTCCCGACCATTAGATCGACGACGTACTGTCCCCACTGTACCAACATGGGTCTTTTCAGCATACTTTGTCCTCACTCGCACTCTCCCCGAGAAAACTTCCCAGAGGGTCACCCATCGTGGAATTTCTCCAA
>CAIGRL010281645.1:0-16255 GCA_903798325.1 Fraxinus xanthoxyloides
AGTACCCGTGATTAGTTTTCACCAGTTTTTTTTTTCTTTTCATTTACTGTTACTCGCATTTCTTTTTTTGAGACGCTTTTGACATTTTTCCCTTGATGGAGGTCAGGTATATGTCCCCTCCTTTCATGTATTTCTTTTTTATTATGAAATAAAATAACCGCACTAGTGGTATTCGCTTTAAAAAAATAAAAATAAAAAAACCTTAAACCCTAAACCGCACTAGTAATTTCATCGGAAATCAAAGTCAAAGTTTTATGCATGAAATTTGGTCAAATTGCCACAACTCGCCGTCCGGCCACCCAAACGGTCGGAACTCACCACCGGTCCACTCTCCTCACCAAGTCAAAGCCTCCTATGTAAACAATTTCCACCAAAAAAAAGCAAAAATAACGAATTTCATAACAAAGGCAGACCATTCTCGACTGCGCAACACCAAAACAACGATTCCGGCTTCAGTGAGGCAACCCATGATGGCTGACCACTTGGGCAAGGTGCGCCATCACCTGGCGTACCAAGCCCAGCCATGGGTGGCCTCCAATTTAGCTCCAATCATAATCAATTTGGGTCTGAACCGTTCGCTAGCACGAACTCGTGAGCGCAGCAGGAGAAATCAATAAATTTTGGTGCAACCCAGTTCAACCAAGGTGGCGGACCACTTGGGCTGGCCTCCTCCCACCCTGGTGCACCTAGCCCAACCCCGAGTCCGAGCTAATTTCACCCTAAACATGGTCAATTGTTATCTGCCTTCAAGGTATTGTGCGAAAAATTCAATATTCAAGATTTTAATGAGTTTCCACTACTCCAAATGGTTAATTCGATGGGGGGAAGATCAATTGATGATGTTATCAGTACGGGTCAACAACCAAATGTGCCAATTAATGCTCAAATTAATGAAATTAAATCTTCACAAGTGCTTGATTGTGAAATTGATTTGAATGCTTCAATTGGTAATCATGTCGAAGTTTTGGCTCCAAATCCATCTTGTACTAATGTTATTGAAGGTCCTACGATCATGGGCAAGGGGTCAATTGGTAGAACTGATGATCAATTGAATTCCAACCCAAGTTCTACACACATGGCAGATAATGTAGCAAACTTCACCGCCAATTTTGAACATCATTCACGGCTGAAACTCAAAACTGAGGGTGTTGCTTCTCTTCCTACCAATAAACTTCAAAATCGACCCCAGCAAGCCCATAAAATGGGTACTAGTGCTCATTCACCACTTGTTGTCGACACTCGTTCTGCCCGATCTCATCTAGACCACCCATTACTCCTTCTGGTGTCCCAACCACTACCCGGACCCCTAAGTCCTATGCAGCTGCTATTAATAACAAACCTACTGTGACTCAGGCTGAAAGGAGTCAAAGGAAATCTTTTGCTTCGATTTTCCACCCCCCCCCCCAAGAATCTAGAGATCATATGCTAGTTTTTAAAGAACCATATATCCACCATGGTTAGCCCGCAATATTTTTTGAAGAATCAGATGAATTGTTCCTAGCGGAGGCCTATAGGTTCACACTTGTAAGTAAATTTATACATCGCAAACCCTCTATAGCCAAGGTACGTAAGAACTTTATGCGCTTTGGATTTATTGGTCATTATGAGATTGGTTTAATTGATGATGTACACATTATTATCCACATGGCGCACGAGGATGATTACTCACGATTATTGACGACTGCCCTATGCGGCTATTCAAATGGACCCCCAGCTTTAGCCCTCAATATGAGGCCCATATAGCTCATGTTTGGGTTTCATTCCCTCTATTCCCTATTCACTTTCGTGCTAAGAGCGCATTATTTGATATAGCAAAAGTTATTGGGCTTCCGATTCGTATTGACGAAGCTACTTCAGATCTTCGATAACCAAGTGAAGCGATAGTGTGTATTGAGATTGGCCTATAATGTAAACTCCATGATCGAGTATGGAATAAGAGGGGAGGATATTGGTAGCCTGTTATATATGATAAGGTGCCTGACTTTTGCTTCAGATGTAAACATTTTGGACATACAGATGAAAAATGCTCTAGTAGTTCGCATTCAGCTCCACCACATGTGGCCCCCATAGCTGCTGACCATACTTCTAGGGCTACCCCAATTTTGGCTAAGGATAAGGCTAAGGCTAAGGAGGCTGAGACTCTGCCTCGCTAAAGATGGACATCGGCAAAACGCAATCAGAAGAAACATGTTGGCACTTCTGATAATATTACCTTTATTCATCCCACTATCCCGACCACCAACGTTACTGCCATTCAGGCAGTTACTACTCTCACTGCCCCACTTGTTACATTTTGAAGACAACTATAAGTGGATTCAAAAGTCCACTAACTCTAACTATTGAGGACCCAATGATGTATGGGCACCAAAGACCAAAAATTGAATTATTTTTTGTAGGTACCAATGAAAATAGAGAGCTAATGGACCTTGAATAATGGATGCTCAAAGCACATGATTGAAATTCATGCTTTATTGTCAAGTTTCAAAATAAAAGATGACAGTCATGATACTTTTGGAGATAATGCACAGGGAAAAATCATTGACATTGAAATTATTGGTAATCATTCATCTCTCTTTATTGAAAATATCTTCCTAGTAGATAACCTTAGACATAATCTACATAGTTTCTTCTTCTTCATATTGAAATTTTGATTGATTGAACTAAATTTGTAAAATCATCATATTCATCAAAGTTTCTCATTTCTCTCTTAGTACTAATTTATTACAATCATCCATTAAAATAGAGATAAGATTTTTGAACCTACATTATATTTATTTCTTCATCTTCTCATTGAAACATTTTGATTGATTGAATCGAATTTTTGACTATCATATTCATCAAAGTCTTTCATCTAACACTTGAGCTATCATTTATTATGATTCATTGAAAAGTTAGCATGTCTTAATAGTTAACTTGTTTGTATAGAGAGGTATTCCATTGTAAAATCACTTTGATAAAGTGGGGGTCGGGTTGAAGTCCCTTAAAGATAAACATTATATAAGGATCGGTACTCTTTTGTGTAAGTCACCGTGTGGATCATATTGAGGTCTCGTGAAAACTCATTATTGTATTAGGATTAGTGTTCCTTGTTTGTAAGTCACTGAAAATGTTGTAAAGGATTGGATTACACCAAAAGTCAATCAACATAGTGAAAATGTCTTACTCATACCGGAGAGTTTGGTAATGGATGATGTAGATCATTGTTTTGGATCGAACCTACACAATTATATCGTTTACATCATCTCTCATTTTTATTATTACTTTTATTTTTGTGCTTATTATTTGAATTAATCTATTTAGTTTTTACTTGCTTAAATTTAGACTAATTCTTCGAAAAAAATTTAAAAACCAATTCCCCCCCCTCTTAGTTAGTTATTCTTGGGCTATCAATATGCACATGACCTGCACAAAAGTTGATAAATATCATTAACTTAGTCGATACATAACAGTAGGATGACTTGTGCTTTCACTAACTTGATAACATATAAGCTATGTCATTTCAATCCTTCTTTGTCACATGGTCAACCTTTTGTGTTACATACGTTAGGAGGTCCATTATTAGAGGTCACTCTATTGAAAAAACTAAAATATGGATGAAAACTACAGAATAGTAAAAGTGCCATTACAAACATAAATATGGTCGCTCTATTATGTACATGATGAACGTAGCTGAGAAGGTATTCACTTATAAGTTATTATGCATTCTTACTTTATTTGCTTCTAAATTTTGAGTTTCTTCTGCAATATGTAAATACTAAGATTAAGAAAATGGTCACCTTAAGTGATTAAGCCTTGGCCATCTACAAAATCGTAGAGGTTGATAGAGCCTAGAAGGATGAAGAAAAGAAAGAATGGGAGAGTAGGCTTCAAACTTTGGAGATCGAGCTGAAAGCAAAGGTCACAATAGAGTCTAAACTTAAGGAGGAGTTGGTAGCTGCTAAGCTACAAGGTGAGGAGTCCAAAATCCGAGCTAATAGAGGAAAGAAAAAGGCTAATGAGGAGAAATTGAAGATTGAAGATGAAAAAAAGGGCTAATGAAGTGGGTGCTAGGGCGCTGAGGAATGGGTCCTTAGAATTTCATTTTAGAAACTTTGGCTAAATGTTGCAGCAAATGCAATCTTAGTTCTAATTTCTAAGGAGCATGTCATTAGAATTCCATTTTAGGAATTTTGGCTAAGTGTTGCAGCAAATGCAATCTTAGTTTGAATTTCTCAAAAGCATGTCATTAGAATTCCATTTTAGGAATTTTGGCTTAGTATAGCAGCACATGTAACTTTAGATTAGACTGATGAGAGGCAAGTCCTTATAATTCCACTGTAGGTATTTTCACTAAGTGTTGTGGTCCTTTGAAAATCCACAAGTGCACGGGATCGTGGTCAAGTAATATAATGATGAATAGAGTGGCAAACTCATAAGGACTATGTGTTTGATCGAGTTAAAATTAATAATAACTTTAATCGAATAGCAAACAAATTTTATGATTTTTTCTATACTAATACCTAAATTATCAATTAAACTAAAGAAAGTAATTAAATGTGTTATTCAAATGTGTGAGATGCATTATCAAGATGTCGAATTCCATTATTATTCCATTTTTAATGTAACAATTAAAGTGATAATTTAAAATCATTCATGTTGGTCAATGTTCCTAATTTAATTGCAACATTCTCTCGATAGCGATCAAATATATTCCCCCCGTAACCTTTCTATCTCTCGATGAAAGATGCAAACATGATAAATATATTAACAAGTGCTAGAACTTCTATTGAAACCATATAAAGCATAGAGGTATATCTCTATACTCTATCGAATCTTACAGTGTTTAATATATTGTGCTTAAACCATATTGCATCTCTTGATAACAATAAAATCTACTAACAATTCAATTGGTGATCAAGCAATTGAAAATAATGATAAAAATAATAATAATGATTCATAAATCAAATCAAATTAAAGTCAAAATAATTAATTAAAAACTAAAGATATCATAATAAGGGTTTATAACATACTAGCAATGTATAAAACTAGAAATATCGAAATTACTAGAACTCATATTTAAGTGAAAAGGTATAACTCGAATTTTTGATAAATTGAGAACATGAAGATGAATCTTGAGATCTTGAATTTCTTCAATGGTTTCTTGATGAATATCCACTTGCGTCTTCTCTTATTTTCCAAAAACAAATTTAAATCTTCATTTGATTGGATTCTTGCAAAGCCCCTCCAATTCACTCACAAAAATTATGAACTTTCCTCATTTCATGATAATAATTGATGAATATTGGAGTATGAGATATATATGAAATGTCTCCTAGCAATCTTCAAAGTATCATCTTGTTATCCGAATAAACTGTTGAATATTTGTAATTTGGTCCTCAAACTTTAGACTTTACCATTTTCTTGATTTTCTTTTGTTTCTTCCAATTCATCGTTCAACCATTAAATTTAACGTATATATAACATAAAATATATTTTGAGCCCCGAATAATACACTTACCAAATACCCCAAATTTAAACATGTATTTGTCTTCAAACAAAATTATAACCTAAATAACAACAAATACACAAGCATACAAAAATATTTGATTAGATAATCTAGCTTTTTATTTAGTATTTAAAATTAAAATAACAAATTTACAAATTGTTTCAAAGTCAAAATACCAAAACAATATTCACGCTTCCAATGCAAAATTGACGTGTGCGCGTGAAAAACTAAGTAGACCATCATTAATTTCACAAGTTGCTTCAATTCCAAACCCTCTGTGGTCAAATATATCATTTCACATCTCGTATGATTCACGCACCAACAAATTTATTATTTTACTTTTTTAGTGTGCAAGCTAAGGTTGAATTTTTCATTACTGTCCTCACCTTAAGCTTTTTATGTTACTCATATAACGAGATCTTGGCCGATAACTCCCAAATCAAATGATTTTAGGGCACCGGGTTGTAAATACCATAACACACTTAATAACTCGAGTCATAAAGACTACGAAGAGATTTTTTTATATTTTTCTATCTTTATTAATGCAATACCCCTCATTGAAAACCTATATAATCAAATGTACCTTTAAGTTAAGACTTTTGCCCAAACTTATCATATTAATCTAACACAATCCACACATAATTTTTCACTCAATGAATCCCTATTCACATTCGTATCTTCCTACAACCATAAAACCATTCCTAAACTATGCTAAACTTGGTCTAACGATCATTGATATGTGGTAGTTTTGGGTATAGCATTTATGTTCAATCTATCAACACATCCAGAATATGAATCATCTTATTGCATCAGGATGAAAAACTCAAATCTAGTACCTGTATAATATTAAGTTTTACAGGGTTAAGCATCAACCAATCTAGCATACAACCTATCCACCATTTATAAATCAACACCAAATCTCAAATTTAATCATCCAAGCTATGTTATCTAACCCACACAAGTATACAACCTAATACAAAAAATTCAATTTTTTGTATTTTTCTATTATATAATAAAGCAATAATGAAAAAAAAAACACACAAACACTTAAAAACACACGAAAAATAAAAACTCAAAGTTTTTTCCACTCCCAAACTTGAAACCAACATTATCCTAAATGTCATAAAGTATAAATAAGAATATGATGGATGGGGAAGAAAAGCAAAACAGTACTCCCTCAATTTTTCCGTTCATTGTGTGAGGAGCTATTCCGCAATTTAATGCAACTTGTACTTTGCTAAGTTTCTTCCGATGTTAATATCCATGGTACCTATCAAGAGTGGAAGAAAACAATCAAAAGAATAAAAAAACTCACTTTGACTCAATTAATTTTTTCATTTAATTAGGCTAAGAGTCAATTATGAAGATAACCCTCGAATTGAATTTAAAATGCATATAACTAATACATCCTATAAGTCAAGAACAAACACTATATGAAATGCAATGCAGCAAAATAAATAAAAAGATTAGAAAACTGGGTTACCTCCCAATAAGTGCTTAATTTATAATTTCTAGCTAGACTGTCTAGAGGGACTGATCATGGTGATTCACGTTGGAGTCTTGTAACCTTACAGTCCTTGCAATTTCCAGCTTTATATCTTCCTTTTATCCTCCCTATAAGTTTAGGTTTTGTCTCATTCGACCTTTGATGAATTTATTCAGTAACATATTCAGCCTCCTCCAAGACTAAGGGTTGCTTTGGTGGATTATGTAATTTTAAGATCTCATGTGTGGTGTGTGTTGTCACAGGCACCCCAAAGTAATATTTTAACCTCTAAAACTAATGTAATAGTAGAAGTAAGGGTTGATTCGATGAAGAGTATGTAAAAACTGAACCTATGAACTGAGCTAGGAATGTAGAGGCTTGGTCCGTCCAGCTTTTGATAGACCTTTGGTGTAACCTCCTAAGTACCATTGAGATTTGTCCCCTAGTGTACAGGGAAAAGCTCTACACGTGATAGCGTTTCTAGCTCCTTGTAGATCCATCCATGACATGTACTTATCTAGTTGGCCAAAAGATCTTCCTTTCCTGCATTTTTAGGTTGTCTGTAAGGGTTCAACCAAATGTCCTTTTTAAAGAGGGAGTGACATTTTGCGAAATATTCTTCGATTACCCCTTTGTCTTTAGTCTTTAGGTCGATTATGCACTTCTTCAATTGATTTATTTATGGTTCATTGTCTTCTCTTTTGTGAGCTCCTTTTAGGTGAGGTTAGGTTGTTTATTCTTGGGCATAAGTGATCATTGAGTCCCTAACATGTCGAAAATGCTTCTAATTTTCCTTAAGGTCCAATCTGTTTACGGATGAGAGCTCCTTGCTTCACTTGATTTACTTTTGAAGGATTCCTTTTCAATAAAATACAGGCTCCTTCGAAGTGGAGCTCGTTTGCTCTTTCCTCATACATGCAATTCCACCTTGGTTTTGGCCATTGGGGCAATGGTGCCTATCTTTGCTCTATTCAATGAAAAGTTGTTGTGAGGCGTTCTATGACCATTTTTGGAAGATGAAAGCTCATGATTTTAGTGGAATGGGACCCCAATAAATTTCAACAATATATTTTATGGGGTTCATAATTATTTAATCACATATTTTATCAAAAATTATTAAAATCTACTATAAATCTAATTTTAATATCATCGAGGCAAAGAACGAGTCCCTACCAAAATATTTATCAAAAATATTTAAAAGACGAAATTAAGTAGACAAAGTCGGGTGATTTTGGGAAAAAAAAAATGTATCTTAAATAATGCCGGGTGATTTTAGGAATTTTTAGAGTGTATTTGATGAATATTATTAAAAAAATTATATATTTTAAATAGTGATATGATGAAAAATATGTTGCTAAAAAATAAAAAAAAATTATCGATAAAATGAAAAAATATTATTTTATTGAAGAATTTATGAGTGGAAATGAGTTTTAGAAGGATTTTTTCACACATGCGTGTGCCTGAAAAGAAGGGAACGGCTTTATTCTTCACCGATGGAGTGGAGGCGAGGAAGAAGAGGGAGGAGCAATCAGACATTCCTGCCGCTGCGCACCACCGCGCCCACGCACTTCTCCAACACCGTTTCTTGCTGGTAAAAGTTAAAATTATTTCGTTTACTAGTTTAATCAGAATCATCATTTCGTTATTTTTATGAATTGTACAGGTATTGCGATTTGAAGTTTTTGGCCCTCAATGAACCTCTGTTTCGTTTCGGTCGCCGGCACTCAAGGTTGGGCTCTTTTCTTTTTCCTAATTAAACGTTTTATCTTTATTCTAAGGTAATCGAAAAACGACGTGTCTTGTAGGTATTTGAGAGCCTGGTTCACGATGGGAATCGGTTTTAGTCTGGCAGTTCTGGTCGGAGTTACAGTGGTCAGTCGTTTCATCATCATTCTAAAAAATAATAGGAAAATGGGTTTCTTTTCTTGTCTGTTCCTTTCCTAGATCATTACTAATTTCGTGCGGTTCTTCAGATTCTTCTCTGGGAATTGGCTCGAGCTCTACTTGCTTACACAGGGAATGCAAAGCTTGGAAATACTTCATTCAGCCTTTCCCCTTTGGTTAGCATACAATCCTATATCAACACTTTTAGCCAGAAGACCGACAATATCTAGTTGACTGGAGGGGGATATTAATTCTACTTTTGTGTAAGAAGTAATCTAAAACTGTTATGTCTTGATTTTCCATGTACAATTTTGGTCGGAGGGGAATATTGGTTTTCCTTGCTCAGATTGATACTTGCTTCATTGCGAAAGTTCATGAGCTATTATGATACAGGATCTTAGAATGACACTTCTCTTGATGGACAATACCATATATATGGAATTTTTGTAATCTTTAAGCTGGTATTGTTTAGTAGTTTGATGATAGGAGTTGAATATCTGAGGCAAGAAATGGTAACTCAACTGAGAGGGTACTTCAATATATTATGAGATTATTAGCAATTAAATCACTAATGTAATCCGAGCACTCACTTTTTGTCGCAGTCCCTAGACAGTTTAATGCCAGTTTTCTTACATAAGGCTCATGCAGATTTCAAGACCGAACATTTCACTCCCCAGTATTGGATACATCTGTATATCTTCTGTCATATCTGTATTCATCCATGAGCTCGGTCATGCTCTTGCTGCTGCAAGGTTAAGACACTCTCTCTTTTGCCTACTGCATGCACAGAAAACCTCTCCTTTTATTTCTTCTCCTTCATGAATAGTTGTGCTTCTTCCACTGCAGTCGCCATCAATACCTTATTGTCAACATATAATTTTCTTTTGTTCTGAAAGAACAAAATGAACCTTGAACTAGCAATATCTACATACCATCACCGTCTCAGTGAATATGATACTATGAATTGCAAGTTAAAAATGTTGTGTTGGGTGTTTCTATTTCTTTTAACGTGGCCATGTTCCTAGACATGGAAAAAAGGTGAGATTTCTTTTGGGATTCCTATTGTGCATGTAGGGGTTACAGTATGAACAGGAATTAGGAAGGTTTGAGAGTATGGATACTGGTTGACGGGTTTCTACTGAACCACTCAAATAGTAGCACAACTAGAACTTTCATGTATTTTAAATAGTCAAAATTTAAACTCTTTCAGTTTTATAAAAATTACATGCATGTTTCTATACTGACTCATAATTCGAAAATATGATAATTTCTTGGGAACAATAGCAGCTAGATGCATAATTGAAAAACAAAGTGAGTTTGACAAACTAAATTGATGTGAAAGTATATGTTTTACAATGTTCATGCATTTATTTTTTCTGACGCGAAGGTATATGTTTTGCAATTTTCATGCATTCCTTTTTGTCGACGTGCAATTTTCACTAGTGTTTTATTAGGCATTTAAATATCATATTACTTTGTGGTGAGCATCGTGTGCACATGTAGTTTGATTGGAGGATGGTTCTCACAATGATTATTGTAGGGGCGCCTTTTGCGGGAAGCAGTGAGGGCGTACATATGGAGTATGTTGCTGTCTTTTTGGCTGTTTCTTTCCCAGGAGCTCTGGTGGCTTTCAATCATGCTGCTTTGGGAGCATTACCTGGGGTGGCTACCCTTCGTATATACTGTGCTGGAATTTGGCATAATGCAGTAGTGTGTGCCCGTATCAATTATTTTTATTTTTATTCTTGAATGCAGTAACATTTAATTTTGTCACATTATGTGCTGCTGCATGTTATAATCCGAATTGCTTGAATGTCACTTGCAGTTCTGTGCAGTTTGCACCGTGGCTTTGTTCCTTCTTCCCTTCATCTTCAGTCCATTCTACATACATGGTGAAAGTCCCATGGTATTTGAGCTTTAACACTTCCTTGTACTGGGAGGTTAAATTAGGTGTCCATGCTCCTAAATTAATGCATTTGCTAAGCAGCTCAATTGAATAGTCTTTACTTGTCAAATTGCAATAGGTTTTGGATGTGCCTCCCATGTCACCATTATCTAGTTATTTGTCACCTCGTGATACAATTTATTCACTGGATGGCGTACGCATGCATACTACTCAAGAGTGGATGGAAATGATTACTTTGCTGAGTAAGCAGAACATCAAAGACTTTGACGGTTCTGGTGAATTTAGAGGAAAAAGAAGAATAGGGTATTGTATTCCTCATTCTTTAATTGAAGAGAGCACTAACATTCAGTTGAATGGGAATCAAACAAATTGTCTGAAGGAACTTATTGCATTTGTGTCTATGTCCTGTTTGGATCCAAGCAAGTCTGAGGATGTAAGCTCTGGAAATAATTATCAAAATATAAGAGAAACTGTTCAATGTTTTAATGCTAAGGATATTGTTAAGCTTAAGAGATGTGGTTATGGTTCGGAAAAGGCTACAAGACGTAGTAATCGCTGCCTGTGTTCAGAGGTAGAATATTTACTTGGCACATTGAGACACAATTGTCTACAAATGAATCCTTGCACCCTATCGGTCTATAATGTAACCTATGACACTTATACTTGTGGACACAGGCTGAATCTTGCTTCTCTCCAGTGGAGCCTCCAGGTCTGGCATGGGTCGAAATTACTTATTCAAGGCCTTCTTCTCCAGAATGCCAGAATCATCAAAGAAGTATATTACCAGACAAAAAGAATCCTACTATTAGAGAAAGAAGATGCCTTCGGTCCCTTGTTTTTATTGGTGATGTGATCTCCATGGCGCATTCAGTCCATTTGACTTCATATCAACCTCGCTGGTCAATTGATTTTGCTGCAGATCTTCCAAATCTAATAGAAAAACTTTTGATATGTGCTTTCCATGTGTCTATGATACTAGCTCTTCTAAACAGTCTCCCGGTATGTTGTCCACCATTGCATGTTTTACTTTATTTATTTATTTATTTTGATAATAAATTACTGTAATGTGCACATCTGCCACTCTATATATGGTCTTGTGCCAATCGATTGACAATAATTTCAGCTAAGTGCTGGAAGAGATGATTGGCCTCTCCTGTTATAAACCTTGGAGAGAATAAGATCTTACTTTTTCTCATTATCCTTGGCATACATGCATCACCTGTCTAATTATTCAACAATAGCGGTCCTATTATTATGTAAAAGTTTTATCGGGAATGGCAGATTACTAAGCTAACAAATTGGAATCATTGAGTGGAAGACTAATGAATAATTTGAGAAATGAAGAAGTGAATATTTTTGAAACCCTGCCTGTTACTTTCTGATCGTTTGTCATGTGCTGGAAATGATATTGAGGAGTGTCTAAGGCTCTGTTTGAGCCCCATTTTTTTGGGAAATAGATTTTGTTATATTGATTTTTTTGGAGATTGTGGTTTAAAAGTAGGGAAAAGCTTGGATTTACGTGTAAAATTATTTTATGGGAAAATGTGTGGTTGACAATGAGTTTGGGGGAAATGAGTTTTTTAGAGAATGGGGCTCAAACAGGAGCAAAAGCGGATGGTGACTTCAGCCAAAATTCTATAATGGAATGGGGAATATATCAAACGTGTATAATTTTGAATAAAATATGTCACACGGGGGATATAATTGTAAATGGACCCCCTCTATTCAGACGCAAGTACTTATTTATACACTGAATATTTGGACTATCCCATTCAAATCCTTGATTTTAGGCATAAAATGTTAGATTCTGATGAATCTGACACTTGGGAATGCATTTGTGTCTCAGACATTATGCAAGTCCATATAACATTGATTGTAATTGGACATTGCCTAACCTTAGATGTGTCCACAATTTTTAAAATGGTATAGATATAAATCATTATTCGGAGATTAGATTTTGTTCTATAACTAAGAACATTTGAAATGTGAATTAGTTTCTCTCAATTAGATGTCAAAATATTTATATTGGAAAAGGCAATAGTTTTATATGGATGCAATATAACTTTGAAAGAGTCTTAAGTGGTAAATAAGTGGAAGATGCATCTTTTGTGGCAACTCATATTTGTTACAAGTTTATCGGATTTAGATGTTAACATAAGCAGGATGCATTGAATAAGATTTGATTGTCCCATCCGAACAAGTGGCTTGTTCTGGCCTTCTCAGTAAGGGTGGCAAAAGATAAAAGCTCGGATGGATTAAAATTTCCCTTGTTCTTTAGCACCATAATTCATTACTCAATTCTTGTGTGATCAGAATCTCTTTTTCCCCCTTTGCTGTTGCTATCTGATATTTATGTGTTGCAACTTTAGCGGTTTATTCCTCACATTTCTGTGTCTTGTCTCTATGTTGATATTCTAATCTTCTATTTTCCAATTAGCATTTTGCTTTAGTAACCTGAGATTGTCAGATTATTTGTTAGCATTGCTATTTTCTTGACAATAAGTTTATTGTCAGAATAAGGTGCAAGTAACGGAACTTCCGGAACCATCAACTAATATCATTAGATCTTGCAGCTTCAAAGTTTGAAATAACATAATGTTACTATCAACCCTGCCGTCCGCACAGTATGGGAAGGGAATGCAAGTAATTTGATGTACTATTAATTCTGCGCATGAACACAGTACGATTTAGCCCTTGTTTGACCGTCATTATTTTTGAACTCTTTTTTCTACACTCATTTTCAACCACACATGCAGACATTGAAATATTTTTGTGTGTAAACTCAAAAACTTTTCCCTACTTTTTAACCACACTTCTTCTAAAAATCACTATTCAAAACATGGTTTTTCCCATTTAATGGTTGTCAAACAGGGGCTTAATTAATTATGATGGAGTAATGATTCTTTGCTGTCCACTTCATTAAATTAATTCGCAAGTGAAAGAAATAGAAAGTTCTTTCCAGATATCATGAAGGGGAGATATAGGTTGTGCTTGCTTGTTTTCCTTGAAAATTCCCTGTTTGGTATCCACTTTCTCTTGATGTTGGTACCCTTTTCTCTGGGTGAGGATATCTTACCTCGATGTATATGTTGCATGTGTTGATATGTTCCGGGTTTTTCTTTTTCGATTTTTGCTTAGATTGTCATAAAATTAAACATTTAGGTGTTATATTTTGTTTAGTCTTCTCTAATCATATAGAAATTCTCAGGTGTTTTTTCTTGATGGAGAATCCATCCTAGAGGGTACCCTACACCATTTGAATTTTTTGAGCCAAAGGAAGAAGGGTCATATTCTTCAATGTTGCCTGCTTGTAGGCACTGTTATTTCCATCGTTTTTGTCTTGCGGACACTCTTAGTCATGTTGTAAGCTGAGATCATTTCCTCGGAATTAGAATTTGAAGTCCATTTAAGAAGCATGTGAATTTGTATTTTGACCTTAATAAACCTTCCAGGTTACTTCCAGAAGTTCACAATCGATAAAATCCTTACATACTGTTCTTGGGCACGCTAGCCAAATAGTTTTACGGTTAAAAATCTGAATCATCACTGAATTTTGCTTAAAGTTTTCATTGGGTCATTTAACTTTGAAAGTTTCCCGTTAGTTACTGGACTTTGAGAAAATGTAATACAATCCATCACTCACCAAATGGCCGTTGAAAAATTGACAATTGCTGACGTGGCTAATGGAATAGCTTATGTGGCACTCTTTGGCAATCAGTGGATGTCAAGTAATGTAGTTGTTAATGATGTGGATTATGTGTTTTCCATATACCCGTTTTTTCCTCCAAAAAATGAATTTGAAAATCTCCAAATTTTACAGGTCCGTCTTCTCCTCCCCCAAGCCATTTGAATGCACTGGCCTACCCAAAACTTGTAAATCGGTAATTGCCTTCCTGAATCTAAAATTGCCCCCCAAACCTGCAATCGGCTCCTCCAAATCCAAGAACCTAAGCAGCCCTTGGAGTTTGAGAAACTCACGAAGGATAAACTAAGAGCAATGATCAGCAAATATTGGGTGATGGCAGAAACTAGTAGCCCTCATTTCATGATTGCACGTCCTGTTACTTGTTAGACTTGAGGTGTAATTTGTCTGTTGATTGCTTTCATATTGGCAGAAGCTTAGGCTCGAATGGCCATTAAAGGTAAAACATTCATCGAAATAGCTTCTAACTATGCTTGGGCGATAGTACTTGCTCAATCTGCTGGAGTACTTGCTCAACCTGGTCTATGATTAGTGTACCAAACTGGTCAATATCAAGACCAATCTAACTTTTATGCCTATTTCAAATCAATCGCTAAACTTCTATTTGTTTCTTAATTATTGTACTTGAAATATTGTTCACAAATGATCCTTTTGTTACTCTCATCATTAAAATCAACAAATAAGTTCGTGTGCAGTAGCAACGATATGATTTCACGTTGAACCTCTTCAATCATCATTGACGCTATCCCTTCACTATAGCAAATGGGTGCGTAACCATGGACAGAAAGAAGTGATTTATTGAGCAAAAAACAGACTTTGATTTAAACAAATTCCATAGACCATAGGTCAATGAATTTAGATGGAGGGATAAATTAGATAATAGCCAATGGTGTTCCACGCAAGCTATGCCATTTACCCACGACCTTATGCATTAATTTATAGATTGAGATTTATGTATTATCTATTACAAACCAGTTTTCAAAGTATAGAGACGAATAGAAATAAATTGAACGCACTCTCAAATAGGGCAATTCAAGGTAACTTTATTGATTTGTTATATATATTTGGAACGTTTGGATGGTCGGCGTTTGAAGAAAATGGCATAACTATTGCATACGGTGTCCGATTTTGAGCCATGACCAATTCCGGAAAGCTAGCGACCCATAGTATTGCTCAAAATTGATAGCCTGCCATTAAATGGTTAAAATCTGTAAATAGAGAAAACGATGTGTTAAAAGATGAATATAATAAATTTAAGTAATTAATATAATATTAATACAATCAAGAAAGTCAAAATTAGGATTGTCAACGAGTCGATTTGAGTCGAGTCGCGAGCCGAAATTCGAGACTCGAGCTCGGCTCAGGTAAAAATAGTTCAAAATTTTTTTGGCCCTAGCCGAGCTTTTGGCTTGGGCATTAGNGCGTTTGAAGAAAATGGCATAACTATTGCATACGGTGTCCGATTTTGAGCCATGACCAATTCCGGAAAGCTAGCGACCCATAGTATTGCTCAAAATTGATAGCCTGCCATTAAATGGTTAAAATCTGTAAATAGAGAAAACGATGTGTTAAAAGATGAATATAATAAATTTAAGTAATTAATATAATATTAATACAATCAAGAAAGTCAAAATTAGGATTGTCAACGAGTCGATTTGAGTCGAGTCGCGAGCCGAAATTCGAGACTCGAGCTCGGCTCAGGTAAAAATAGTTCAAAATTTTTTTGGCCCTAGCCGAGCTTTTGGCTTGGGCATTAGTGAGCCGAGCAGGCTCTCTTTTTTTTTTTTTTTT
>CAIGRL010281650.1:0-15424 GCA_903798325.1 Fraxinus xanthoxyloides
TTGTAACTTTCAAATTTTCTATTGAAGAAGTTTTGCTAAATAATATTTAATTAGTGATATCTCCAAAAATAACAAAAAATTCGTCAACGCTACTACGTAGTTAGTTATACTACGGCACGTACCTTGTACGTGCGTTTCACTAAGAATTTTAAAAGGTCAAACATGAGCTTAGTTTGGTATTCAAAATTTAGAAGATGGTGCTACAAACGAGAATATATAAAATAGTGCTACAAAATATTGATTGATAACTGCAATTTAGTGTTATTTTCATCTAAGTCCATTCCTAACAAGCCCAAGGGCAATACCGGAAATAACATTTTTTTAGAATCTCAAAAACCCTAATTATAAATTGCCCTTTGCTATCAGATTATATATCCGAAGCTCAAGTTTTCATCATCTCTTACCTCTTAAAACCCTAATACGAGCAGAGCCCGCCGAGTGTCGGATCGTTAATCCTTTGCACATTAATCGCCAGGTAGATATCTGAATATGAACTTCCCATATACCTGTAAACACGCTTATCGTTGTATTTTTTTTATTTTTATTTTGCATTTCTATTTCTGGTTTGTCCACATATTAATTGGGAACAAGGTTTAGTTTATTATATGTCTGAATTTGTGAATTATTATTTTTATAATATTTCTTGAACAGAAATGAAGATTATCGCGGCTTACTTGTTGGCCTGTTTGGGTGGCAACACCTCCCCCACCGCCGATGACTTGAAGGATATCCTTGCCTCAGGTTCTCCTCTCTACACATTTATATTCTTTGTCTGTGATACTTGTATTCTAAGCAATTTCCTGAGATTGTGTGTGCTTTTCTTACTGTAAATTTTCACCGTCGGTAGTAACTTTATGAAATGATTCTGGATTGCCCACTTTTAGTTCTTCTTGTTGTCTTTTTGTGTGTAGATACTGTGAATTGGTTATATTGATTACGTGTCTTAATTATAGTTTCTGGGCTTAATTCCAGTGCTTTAACTTTAGAATTTGTGTTAATATTCTTTGAATGTGGTGAATGGGGATGTTGATGAAGCAAGATGAAAGTTTGGCAACATGGAATTGATGAAAGGACTGGAATTAATAAACATTTTGAATTAGGATTATTCTGGCAACCAACCAACCAATTCCAAGTATGTGAATTGAAGTTGACTTGGCCAAGGATAAATGACAATTAGAGATTATTTGTTCATTTCAATCCCCAAATCATGTTCTCTAGATCAAGTTTACTTTCAGTAGGAGGTTTGATTATAATGAAGATTGTCAGCATCATATGTTTCAGCGCCACATGAAACAAATGTATAGATTACTGTATGTGTTGATGTTAACTGCTTATCATCTGGCTTGATATTCTGACTAGTTTGAACGGGAAGATATGCTAGTGTTTAAGTGTCTTTGGGTTGTTGAACCTTCTCAATGGATTTGATTAATGGTTTCGTCATTTGTGACCTGCTGGGTTCAAAAAAATGTGTGCTAATTTCAGTTCATTGTTTCCGATGTGGCTGTTAACTAACAACTGATATTTGCTTTGTTCACTGGCCTTTCTTGCGTCAGCCTGTATATGAACTGATATTGTTGGAATTTGTTGCTGGGCTGAACTTATCAAGCTATAGTCATATTAATTGGGTTCATCTTCTTTGGTTCAGTTGGAGCCGAGGCTGATGATGAGAGAATTGAATTGCTGTTATCTCAAGTTAAGGGCAAAGATATAACTGAACTGATTGCTGCTGGAAGAGAGAAGTTGGCTTCAGTCCCATCAGGTGGTGGTGCAGTTGCCGTTGCTGCACCTGCTGCCGGTGCAGGTGGTGGCGCTGCACCTGCAGCTGCTGAAACAAAGAAAGAGGAGAAAGTTGAAGAGAAAGAGGAGTCCGATGATGTAAGTTCCAAAAATTTACTATCCTCTTTATCATTTATAACTCACTTGATAAAATTGGTTGATACTTCTGTTGGTATAACTGTTCTTCGGGTTTTCTTACAGGATATGGGCTTCAGTCTGTTCGACTAAGAACAGTTGTCCCTTTTGTACGAAACACCTCTGCAACGTATAACGTCATGTTTATTTTAGAAGATCTTCTATTTGTTTACGTTTTTCGCATGAGTTTTTAGTTTTTGGTTTCAGAAACTTCTTTCCTAAACTAGTTTGAGGAAGACGAAGATACAATATTCTTAGTTTGGAGTTTCATTTTCTTATAGTCTGCAAATTTTCATTGTTTTAGGTGTTCTACATGATTAAAATTCTTAGTATGGTAAGCTCTTTCATCTTCTGGAGTAAAAGATGTTCTTATACGAGCTGTGTTAGCATCGTTGCCAACTTAGTTTTCTCAAGCCACCAAAATTCATCCTTGAAAGTATTACATTCGGCATGACTGGAAACATTGTACTTCAAATTTAGTACTTAAAAGAATAGACAGTGTGACTGATAAAATTTGAATCTCAATTTTTCTTTGAAATCATTCACGTTGGACATTGCTTAGGATCTATTTTATGTAGCAAACAATTGTATTTTTGCAGGCAGGCAACAATGCAACTCCAAGAATTGTCATCATCTTATAAGATCCTAGACGGGAAATATGTCCCACTCCACACCACAATACCAAATACCCAACTAAATCTATTCCAATTATTGGTACGTATGTTGAATTATAGCATACGGAATTTATGAATCCGTTCGATGTAGATTTTTAAAAATATATTTTGTGAAAAATGATATATTTTAAGAATATATGATTAAAAAATAAAATAAAAAAATTATGCAGCGCCATTGACTCGGAGATAATAAAATTAAGTTGACTCGCGGGTGGTTATGCAGTGCATGTTGGTATCATGGTTTACATCCCAACAAAAGGGCCATTGACTCGGAGATAATAAAATTGATTTGTCGCCTTAAATAAATTCACAATGACGTTTCCTTTGTCCTCCCTTAACACAAAACAACATTGCCTCCAAACAATTTTGTAATCATCCCATGTTACATAAATTGATATTTACATCATTTTGTGACCAACTACTACTTGTGGACTCATTATGTAAAAATTATACACAATCAACTTCTACTCGACCTATTATAACATCATGTAGAATTAATATTTTAATACAAATAATTTTAAACTCGTTGAAACAATATTACGATTCGAACTCATGTGCAACAAACACACAATATATTGGAATTGTTAAACGATGAAGCATTATTTTCATAAGATGTAATGGTTGACAACCTCGTACTACTAGTAATAGTCCACAATAGTTTCGGGGCAACTTTCATCCGATAGATAATCTCCATTCAAAGATGGAGGGACGAAAGGTGGAGCCGTACATCTCAAAAGTGCCCAATTCACCCCTTGAAAGAATGGATGGCGTCTAATGGCTGATGCGCCCATTTTCGATCCCATTCGATACTCTGGTTCTTTCACAAGCAACTGAGATATTAGGTCCTTTGCCGCAGCAGGTATAACGGGCTCTTTTGGAAACTCAAGAGCTCGAGCAATGATGTTTGCTAGGGTTAGGTCATGGTCCATACCTCGAAATGGTGTCACACCATAAAATAACTCAAAAATGAATATCCCTAAAGTCCACCAGTCCACTGCACTTCCATGGCCTTCCCCAGATACTATCTCCGGAGCCAAGTACTCGTGGGTCCCAACAAATGACATAGATCGAACATCAATCGGCTCGGCCACAAATTCTGGACCTACGTGGTGGCCTTGCTTCTTTTTACGCTTGCGCTTGGGATGGAAGCACGATACTGCAGGGACGATACAGTTGGGAAGAATGCAAGAAGTTGAGCCAAATGATGGTGGGTCGATTCTATACTCGGTGGGTGGCAATGCATTAGACTGATCTCGAGTAGAAATTAGTTGCGCTGGCGTAGACGTCGAGGCATCACATCTCAAAGAGAGATCAAAATCAGTCAACATTATATGACCATCTGTTCGAACTAATACATTTTCAGGCTTGAGATCCCGATATACGATTCCCATCATGTGGAGGTACTCCAAAGCAACCACAATCTCAGATGCATAAAATCTGGGATTATCATTAAATTAAACACCCAAATAATTATTGAAACTGCAATAGAAATATCAAAGGGAAAGATATACTAATATGACAAATCTTACAAGAGTAGTTAGCCGTTAGCTAATGACACCATTAATCATGGATTAGTTCACTACAAAAATAAGTATATTAGTCTATCTTTTGTAAAATTATACAAAGACATGACAAACTTTATTCGATGAATGTAGGACCCCACATGTTCCTATGCGTAATATAGAAATATAAAGAATCATCTGCCACACCGACGACTTGGTGACCTTGGCTAAGTCGATGTCCGGGTCTAATCTGATAATTATGTTTATAAGACTATTTTTTTCGCGAAAAACTAATAGTGACTATAAGTTCCCCATAAAACAAAACCTCGAATCAAGTGCAATAATTCCACCTAGCTTTCTTCCAAAGTAATAAAGTTCATATCGCTTCATTCCAGCCAAGATAGAGGCTATACCTCTTCTTAAAATAGCTACATTGTCTGTACCTCCCTATCTTGGACTTAATTGTCAAAGAAAGAATCAATCAGGGGCCCCCATTATAATTATCTAAACATATGAGGGTGAAGGCCACCATCAATTCCAAGAGTTGCTCTGAACGGAATCCTCCTAAATACAGCAAAAGTTAACGGAACGGAGCACATTCCGTTGAATTTGCCCTCATTTAAGGATCACATTTGAAAGGATTTTTGCTTGTACTTTTTGTCCAAAAACTTTTACTCTTAAGCTAATTTCATCTCAAAACTCCAATGATCAAATAAAATACTTTTAAAAAATTATTTAAACATGGTAAAAAGTAAATTTTGACTTTTCAAAAGATCAGCCAAACAAACATGCCCTTAATTGCATCCTTAATCACATTGACTGCTACTATACTATTACAACTTTAATTAAGTCAACTGCAATAAAATCGAACAACTATAACTAAATCAGGGTGGCAAACCAGGGGGAAGTGCTACTACTCTACAGGATTAGTTGGATGGAGTTTGGATGCCTGAGTCATCGGAGGGGGGAAAAAAAAAATGTCCCTATGATTAGGAGCACAAATGAGGTCGGACGGACTCACGCGATGGTGTAAACGTGTCAACGTCCTATTGGTTACTAGATGAACTAACAAAGACGAATGAATTGAAGGATATGCTTGGTGTACATAAAGGTGTCCATAACACTCACATGGAGTGGGGCCTTCAAAAAAGTGGGTTATATCCCCGTGTGAGAGTTATGGACACCCTTACCCTTATGTACATATATTATGCACATTTAGAATTTTTCATGAATTGAGCACTGCTCCAATGTATCTCGGTCCACAGTGGATTTCAGTTCTGGTGTACAGAACTGAACAGAGAAGCTTGGGGCCCACCATCAGCTCTACGTCAGGTAGCGGACCACACGATATGACTCACCTCTCTCGTCACTTTCAATATCAACGTCGTATCCAAATTCCAATTTTTGTTTATTTTTAATCAAATAAAGTTTAGCCAAAAGATGAATATTGATTCGCATTAAAATTTGATTAATAATTAATAACATGATTTAGAACATACGATTAATGGCATCATAAAAAATCTAAAGAAATGATTATGAATAAAAATTTTACCACAAGCGGCTAAAATGGTGGTGGAGGAGAGGAGATGGTGGTAAAATGAGTACCTGACGGAGGATTCCGGGAAGCGTTTACACGGCTGAGCTTGACGGAGGACGTGGAGGTCGCCGCCGGGGCAAAACTCCGTCAATAGACACGACCACTTGGGAGAGTCAATGGAAGCGTAAAGCGTGGGTAAAAATGGATGTTCGAGCATTTCAAGGATTTCCTTTTCTGTCCTTGCTCTACCTTCTTTATTACGGCTCGCGAGTTCCTTCTTGTCCATAACCTTTGCCGCGAAGAGAGCCACCGGGGAGGAGGATTTAGGCAGCTCCTCCGAGGATGGAGACGGTAAGGGTGACTTGAGTTTGGCTAAGTAGACGGATCCGATATCTCCGGAGCCGAGACGGTGGAGGAATCGAAGATCGGAGAGGGAGGGGCAGTGGAAGCGGCGGATGGTATCCCAGCAGGGATCGCCTGATGGAGTGGCGGAGGAGTGTGGGGAGAAGTGATGGGCTGATGAGGAGAAGGTCCAAGTGGTGGTTTCAGAGCCAGAACTGGTGGAGCGGTGGATGTCAGTGGCTGTGGTAGTGGTGGTGGAGTTGAAGCTCATGCTTTGTAAATCATCGAATATGTCGTCAACCCGTGGCTCCATGGGTTTATGTTCCATGGCTTATGGCTAAAACCTTACAACGGCGTCACTCTGTACAGTTTCAAAGAGGAGATTTGGACAGGTGCGTGTGTGTGGATGTGAAGGGACATTGGGGTGGAGGTTGAGAGAGGGAGGGGTTGTGAAATATCAAACTCGAAATTTATTTCCTACTCGCAATAGTCGTGCCAAATTAAACTTTGGATAGTGAAATTTGTTTTTTATTTTTTTTATTTTTGAATAATATCTCGCCCCAACTTTTCAAAATTCATTTTTCTCAATCTCATTTCAATAACATAAGTTATAGGATTCAAAAAATTTATAATTTTTTTAACTACACATTTAATCAACTTTTATCAAAATGTACTAAAAATCATAATTTTAATCAATGTTTTTAAAGGATTTTGATTTAGAGCGTGTTCGGTCGTGCTTAATATCCAATTTAAATTGAAAATATAGCGTTTATTGGGTCTCACTCGTCTAATAAAAGTCAACAATAACGACTAATTTTTCAATTTTAATCTGATTTTAATCTCTATCGAACAAGCCTTTTACTTTAATCTAAATCGAGATTCTAAAGAATGAATGATATGTTAATCTCGTCTCGTTTTGGTCTTGAAATCGCACTCCTAAAAATTAAGCTACTTGTACATTACATTTGTACATTTTGATTGACATTAAATAATGTTTAAAAATCGAGATCAATGATTGTTTCAAGTTTTGTTCGAATTAATGACAAATTGTTTGTCGATGTAAATAAAATTGTAAACCGTAGTAAAATTGTACTCTAATTAGTTGATGGTGCACTAATTTATGGTTTGTTGCCAAAATCTGCAACCATCTCTTTAATGTACATGGTCCAACACAGTTGTAATTTACCCCCTTAGTCATTGTCCGACCAAAAGTTGATTTTTTAATCCACTTATTTCATAGTCAAATTTCCAAATGTTTCTCTTTTGCATGGATTGTGTTGACTTGGGCCCATCATCATTGTTTGGCACGTCAAGGAAGTGCACGAGCACCCTATTGGACCGTGTACCCATGATCAAAAATCATGTTACATGTATCAAATTTTTTTACATATTATTCACAATGAGAATGAGAACCACATTGTCGAAATTTTTAAATACACATGGACCTTGTGCATTATGTGAAAAAGGATAATTAATTATGTACAAATGGATTAACCCATCATTTTTAGGTTAAATCTTAGCCCCTTGGACAACTTAAAATTTTGAAAAATTTTAATTTTCGGACTTATTTTTAATTATATATTTGTACAATAAAATATTTTATACTTAAATTTAAAATTATTTCTACTTTTTAACCATACATTTTTTTTGAAAAATCACTATTTAAAATTTTATTTTCTCAAAAATAATAGTCTGGGGCTTAAAATGTGACATATGTATATGGTTGTTGATATATCTGACAACATAGAACTTAAGATGATAACATAATTACTTGAGACAGAGTAAACAAAGCACAAAAGAACGTTATATTTAACATTTTTTTTTTTTGGGTCTTTTTGTAGTTGGTGAAGTTCCCTCATTAAACTCCTAAGCCAAATTGCATGATAAACACAAGAAGTAGTTGCGATATACTCCACTTCACACATAGAAAGAGTCACAATAGATTGCTTCTTAGAAGTCCAAGTAAATGCCATATTTCCCATAAAGAAAACAAACTCAGTAGTGCTTTTAATATCACCAGCCCAACTACTATCACAATAGCCAACAAGCTTGAAGTCTTGAGAAAATGTACAGAAAATACTAAAGTCAAGTGTACCATTGATGTAACAAAGTATTCTTTTGGCCACCTTTAAATGAGTAGTAGAAGCTTCCATAAAGCGACTTACAAGTCCAACATGAATATCCAGTCTTGTACAAAATAAATATCTCAAGCTTCCTACAAGGCTCTTGAAAAATGTGGGATTGATCTTCTCTCCATCTCTTTGCTTAGACAGTTTAACTCCACATTCAACGGTGGTGCTCACTTGCTTGCAATTCGCCATTTCAAACATTTTAAGCATTTCTTTTGCATATCCTTCTTGAGATATAAAGATTCCATAATCTCTTTATTTCATCTAAATGTCAAGATAGGACATTAATCCAATGTCTGTCATCTTAGATTCTCTAGCCATATCTCTTTTGAATTCTTCAAATATCTTTGGATTATTTCCTGTCAAAATTAGGTCGCCCACATACAAGCAAACAAGAAAAATATCATCATCTTTGTTCAATTTCCCATAAAGTGCATGTTCAGTGGACACTTGGAGAAGTTATTTGTTTGGAAATATTTGTCAATTCTATTATTCCAAACACGCGGGACTTGCACCAAGCCATATAGAGTCCTTTTCAATTTTAGGACCTTATCTTCATGTCCTTCAACCACATAACCCAAGGGCTGATCAATGTAGACTTCTTCCTCCAAAAATCCATTCAAGAATGCGGATTTAACATCCATTTGATGAATTTTCCATTGGTTTTGAGCTGCCAAGGAAATAATTAAATGAATTGTGTTTTTAAATGAGCAACCGGAGCACACACCTTACCATAGTCAATGTCAGATTTTTGCTTGTATCCTTTTACAAACTAATTTTGCTTTATATCTCTCTATCTCTCCTTTATAATTTTTGTTTATCTTGTATACCTGCTTGACTCTAATTGTGATTTTTCCGTTAGGTAATGAAGTCAATTCCCAAGTATTATTCTTCTTGATTGCCTTTACTTCATCCATGGCATCTCTCCAATTTTTTTTTTTTTTTATCAAGAATGGCATCTTCAAAACCTAGAGGCTCACAATTCGCAAAAAGACAAAAATTGAGTCAAGTCACTTAAATTTTGTGTTACCTCAACGGTTGACTCATACAAATCTCGACTACTTCTAGTTCTTCGAGATCCTTCACTTGAACTTGATTCCCCAATTTTTAGATTTGGTGGAGGTGTTGGGGTAGACTAGTAGGCTGCATAATGTCTCTTCTTCATCAAAGAATGGATTAAAATTGTATATTCCTTTGCAATTTTCCATTCCTAAGCTCTTTCTTCATCAAACTCTACATCTCTATTAATGATTATTCTGTCATTGCTTGGATTGTACAACTTGTAACCTTTAGAACTTTAATCATAGCCAATGAACTCATACCTCTAACTCTTGTCATCAAGTTCAGTCCTCTTCTCATCATCCAATACATGAGCATAGGCTATACTTCCAAAAACCCGCAAGTGTGAAACATTGGGCTTGTGACCACTCCAAGCTTCTTGTGGTGTTTTGCCATTAACACTTATGGTATAGCAACCATTGGACAAATAGGTTGCACAAGCAACTGCTTCGACCCAAAATTCACTTGACATATATTTGCTCTTAGACGTACTCGTTGCCACGTTGAGTAGGTCCAATTCTTTTTCTCGGCTACACCATTCTATTGTGGCGATCTTAGAATTGTCAAAGGAAGATGAATGCCATTTTTCTCACAAAAGTCTTTAAATCCATTATAAGTGAATTCTCCACATATATTGGACCGAAGAGATTCTATTTGATATCCGCTTTGTTTCTTCACCAAAGTCTTTGGACTTTTTAAAAGTCTCAAACACTTTCAATTTTTCCTCCAAGTTTTTAGGAAAAAATCATCAATAAAAAGGAGAAAATAATTATTCTTACCAAGCGATGATGGCTTGATAGGTCTACAAACATTCTAGTGGATCAATTCCAATGGACACTAAGCTCTTATCAAAGACTCTTTAGGAGAGCTCTTCTTGCTTGTTTTCCAAAGAGACATCCTTCACAAAATTGATTTGGATGGTCAATGGTTGGCAATCCCCATCACCATGCTTTCCCTGCTCATTATTTTTGGGCAATCGAAATTCAAATGTCCAAATCTCATGTGCCGAAACCAAGAAGAATCTTTAGCACAAGATCTCAAACATCTAGGGACATCATGTTGAATGTTCAACATAAACATTCTATTCTTCCATCATCGATATCTTGGCTAACGATCTCCCATTTTCATCTTTCATAGTCAAATTTTAATCTTTCTAGTGAATATCCAAAATGTTACTTTTCATATCCGAAACATAAAACACATTAGAAATGAATTGATGAATTCCATCTTTCAAGTGGATAAAAATAGTACATTTTCCTTTGACTTAAACTTTAGAAGAATCTCCAAAAGTGATATTTCCGCCAATGGATTCATCAAGCTCCATAAATAATTTTTTCTTTCCGCAAATATGACTACTTGCGCTGGTATTAAGATACCACTTATTATTCTCTTCATTTGCATCGCTTTTGCAAACAAGAAGCAAAGTGGGATCTCCATCTTCATTATGCTCTCCACAAAGTTCTCCTCTTTCATGTTATTTTTGCATTCCCAAGATTAATGGTCATATTTGTGAGTAGTATAACATTCAACGCCTACTAGAGATTAGCTCTTGTTTGGCACATATTTTAAATTTGCTTATAATTTGTAAAATCAATTTTTATTCATATATTTTGTAGGTTTCAAGATTACTTCACACTTATCCATCACCCTTTCTATTTATTTATAATTTAAACCAATTATAAACAACTCCCAAACTCTTTCAACGATCATCATGATGTTAGCTTTTGAAATCTAGCAATTTCGCAAGTGGAAACTTCAGGCCACACATGAATTAATTGTTTTGGTTGGATTCCGACGAAAACCTAGCTATTTCCTAAACGAAGTGGAAATGATTATCTCCGGCTTCAGGTAGATTTGAAAGAATCGATAAGTTTGAGATTGGAAATTCATATTGCTGAGTTTTTGCTCGGTTTTGAGCCAAAGGATATTCAGAGTAGGTTTTAGGCATGAACTCAAGAAGCTTCCAGTGGTCCACATCGCTCCTCGCTCATGAACTTTAATGTTTCATCATTGGCCATGAACATTAACTCGAAGCTTCCATGCTCCGTCAATGCGTTAAATGTGATTAGCGTGGAGGAGTAATAAGTGTCACAACGTGAACGAGAGAGTTCACAGGTAGGTCCAAGATAGGTAAGAGTCGAGGTTGACATCTTTGCTGCATATTAAATCTTCAGCATTAGTTAACTGTTCACATTACTAGTGTGACCATGTATATTTTTGTCTCAATTGGTGTTCATTTTACCCTCACTAAACACCAATTGAAATTGACCTTAACAATTGGTATCAAAGCTAGTTCATGGGGTTCATGTCACAAAAGCGTCATGTTAAGGGCTGCCTCAAGTCCATGAGTTGGGTTGCTCAAATAATAATGATCAAATAACATAAAAGGTCTCACTGATACCAATTGATTTCAGATGAAATGACTGAAATTTGATCCTAACAATATGTCAAGCATTCATCTCCCTTAAAAGGTCCAATCCATGCAAGTGGCCTCCCATTTTTCGCGTAACATGCTATCATAGCACTCCAAGAGACCAAATATTTCACTCTTGCAGCATAACACAACAAAAACAAAGCAATATACACGTAGAGTCTAGATCATCATCGATTTATGTGACAATAATTTATTGCCACATTGTCCATTAATTATTGAAATAATTGAATGGAAGAAGGAAAGGAAAGACAACGGTTTTGCAGGCATACTGATTCACTGAGCTTTTTTTTCTTGTTTTTTTTTTTTTTCCCATTTTTAACGAGCATTGAAAAAATTGTGGTCATAGTTTATTCTCTCTTTTAAACCGATATTCGTTGTTCTATCCATAAGGACACCCCTAAAATTTTCTTCTTTTTGGGTATATACATGTTACTTTGTGATTTAACTTAACTCAAATGTTAGAAAAGTAAACACAAAAAGGATTGGATGGAGTTTTCACATATTATTCACCATTTAATGCTGCTGAGATCGTTGCATATATTAATGAAGCAAAGAGATAAGGTAATTATTTATTGGTGAGAAATACCTTGATCTCTGAAGTAGGATTTAGCAGTAGGTATCGCTCTTCTTTCTGTTTGTTGTATCTTTCAATTACAGATTTCATGCTGCTAACACAAAAAAAATAAAAAATAAAAATTAATTTAAAGATTATTCCTCGGGTAAACATGAATAAATATGAGAATATGGTTAAATTCCTTTGTAAAAAGAAGAAATTTGGAAATATTAACAAAATTGAGCAACAAAAATAAATTAATAACAACTGCAAATATATAATCTCCTGAATCTACTTCATGAGTATCAGAAATATTTTTCCTTTTCATTTTTCACTTTCTTCAAACTGTTCTACCTCCATGCAGGTATGGATGGTAGTAGTCAAGATTTCACTTTAATTTAAGGAAAGTATTGTACAAAAGAAACACTTCCCAGATTTTCTTTTTGTGTATGTGAATGACAATTGCAGTGCATGCAGTGAATTAATTAGCCCTAATCTCTAATTATGAGAGAAGTCAGAAATATAATCGAATGAAATTGATAGGAAACAAGCAACAAAACATGCACGTTTATATGGTTCACCATCAATTTAAAGGTGTTGACAGTTAAAATCTACTACGCTTAAATATGAAAAATAGTAATAAATATATAAAGTTTGTACTACTCTTATTGAGTTCTTGTAAAGTTGACATTTTAAGATGGGATATCGACACAGTCCAAAAAGCTCAAATACATTCCTTTTGGCTCGAAACAGAAGTCAGATTCCAAGATTTGTATTCTTTAGACACCATCTTTTCTGGATATGCTTAAATATGAAAACAATTTAGAGGGATTTGAGCTACTCTTACCGATGTCCAAATTTAAAGATGGAATCCAAATACTTGATAATGACGTCTATTTGTCACCTAAGATTTTTTTCATAGAGAAGTAAAGTACGGGGTGTTCTCATGCCTCTGACAAGCCAAAACGGCCCTTAACTAGAAAATCGTCCATATAGTTATTGGCATAGTAAGGTGATGACTATTACAAATTGATTGAAGATTGATAAACATAAGTTTCTTTACTTATTTTTTTTGTTGGATCATCATCATATCACTTGAATATGAGACTTGTTTTTATTTTTAAAAAAATATAAGGTCTTATCTTTCTGGATTCATATTAGCGGTTTTTGGCACAAAAACATTTTATTTTTAGGTTACAATTTTAAAATCAAGTCTTGTTAGTTGAAATCAAATAATCTTCATTTCTGAAAAAAAAATTAAAAAAATAAATTCTGATTTTTTTATAATTTTCTTCTGATTTCTAAACTTTTTGTGCTCATACCAAGAACAAACATGCCATTGAACTTAGATCAATGAAAATAACACACGAAGAACACACGCACGCATGCACACACGCACTAGATTTGATATATTGCATAAAGGGCGTGTTTAACCTTTAGCATTCACAGAAAATGAAAACAAAGTGCAAAGGAAAATGAGATTATAGAGCTTAATTTATATAATAACCTAATGAATTAATCTTAATTGAATGAAGTATAAAAGGAAGGAACGATATAAATATGTATATTTCGAAGAAAAAAATAGATTAATGGAAGTAATTATCAAACCTAGTACTTGAATAATCATAGAGCCTTCCAGTGCTGGAGAAAACAATCAGTCCAACTTCTGCATCACAAAGAATTGATAGCTCTCTAGCCTTCTTCAGCAATCCACCTCTTCTCTTTGAGAAAGTTACTTGCCTGCTAGTCGAATTGTCAATCCTACGAATAACAATCTTTCCTCTTCCCATATCTTCTTGAAAAATTTAGGGTTCCTTCTGTTTTTGCTGCTAGATGTACCAACAAGTAGTAGTTACATAATTATATTTCCCAATAAATTGGGGTCGACTAAAAGACTACAGAAATTTAAAACAAAATTCATATAACACAAAAAGTCAAAATTTCCAAGAATTTTTTTTCGATTTCTTCCAGACAATATATACTAGCACTGGTTTGATCTTTGATAAAACTAAAGTTTTAAACCTAATAAAGCTCAAATGAAATCACATTTTTTTTTTTAGATTTTTGTCAAAAGGAGAAAAAAATGAGAAGATAAGAGTAAAGGGAAATCACTCAAATATTAGAGCTTACTAATTTGAGAGAGAAACAAAAACTTGAAGTTCTTTTCAGAAGGAAGATTTTTGAAACTGTTTTCAGCTTTATATGAAAAGCAGAAAATGGTCTTCAAGAAAGTTAAATCCTCTTTGTTGAAGAAAACATGGAGCTGTTTGTTACATCTAAAAATGGTTTGGTGGAATCAATGTGACTTTATATAATATTAACAAACCACCATCCCAAAATTTTTAATACTCGGCCGATATACCAGAGCTATCGATTATTTTGTTCAAATCAACGTACTTAACAAGTCAAGTATCGACACGTATCAACGTACAGAAAGAGAGTGTTGCAATAATTTTACTCAGAGATTTTCATATTCATGGGTTCCTAGGAGTCTAAACAAATGATTCTGATTGGACAAAGGGTTTGTGAAAGTGGTTGAAATTACTTAGAAATTCGATGTTGCTGTCTAACGTATAGATCATTGACAGTTGGAGGGATAATGCCTTGAGGGTTTTGCCATATGTTTGGGGTTTGCCATTTACTAATTTAAAAAGTAGCGATTAATTAAAGTTCATTGAATAATTGTCCCAGAAAAATCGCCCTAATCTTTCTAAAATTGGCTGTGCCCATGTCATGATTCACGAGTGACGACTTAAAGCTTACTTGGTGGCTTGCATTGGTGCTTTCTTTTATATTTCTAAGAACCTAACTTATTATTTGCTAAATTTCTACTTACCTGCAAATATTGAACAGAGTTTATGCTATTTTTACTTTTTCAAGCTAGTTTCCATTTTCCTTAAATATATAAAATTTGTCTTCTTTATCATGACAAAAAGAAACAATCAGACTTTCTTTTTTATCATTTTCATTAAATTTTCCATTTTTTTTTCACTCGCGTGATATATGATTCGTCCTAATTTCACCCTTTTAACAAAATCTAATTGTTATTTTTCGGGCACACGTAACAATGCATGACAAGAGAATAACTAAGAAACCTAGGCTCTGTTTGAGTCAGATTTTAATCTGATTTTAATATAAGTCAAAGTCAAACAATCAATATCAATCACATCTTTCATGTGTCCCACATCTTTTCAACCACACATTTCAAAAACTTCTATCACGATCTGTTTAAAATCTGATTTTAGTCTACCCCAAACACCCTTATAGTGACCGAAACAAATAT
>CAIGRL010281664.1:0-10633 GCA_903798325.1 Fraxinus xanthoxyloides
TTATTTTTATCCCAATGTTTTATAAAGTCTTTTCCTATAATCTGTAATTTTTCAGCTAATTCTAAAATTCTATCTATACTATCTACCTTAGATGATGTTTTATTAAAAATCATTAATTCTTTGGTTCTTGGTATGAAATTAGTCTTTAATGTTTCTAAAGATAAATACTCCAAACTTTCTAGATGATTACTCAAATCCTCATCTTCTGTTTCTATTTGTGGTTTTGGTTTTGGTAAGGGTCCACCATGCTTCGCTCGTAACTCTGATGAGTCTATAGTATTAACAATAAAAGTATCTTTTTCAAAAATTATAACATCATGAGTGATTGTTAAACTTCCATTTCTACATAATAAGAATTTTATCCCAATAACAAATTCATCTTTTATTAATTCACTTACTAGTATAGTTGTTAGATTATACTGTCTTTCTTGAAATCTGATTTTGCAATCATCAAAAAGTCTTTCTTCAAATTCCATTTTACTACCATCCATTTGACTTCCTCTTATTTCATATTCTAGCTTTTGCCTACAATCTTCTGAACTAAGTCCGCTCTAATTATGTTAAATACACAACATGTGTCTATTAAAGCTATTAGATTTAGTTTTATCTTATTTATTTGTACTTCTATGGGTATTCTGATGCTTTTAGTTGGTTTTACTCTAGAGATTTGACAAATTATTTCTTCTTGATTTTCTTTTTCTAAATAATTATTTTCTGTGTAATTATATATATGATGTTTTCCTTTTGTTTCTAAATTTCTAATCTTATATTGTATTTCTCATATATATAGTTTCATATATCTTATATAATCAATTGTTTATATTTATTATCTTGTCCTCTAGCTTTTCTATATCCTCACTATAGTCTTTGATTTTATTATTATTAGCTTCTTTAATTCCTAAACACTCATTACATTGAATTTCTAAGCAATTTTTACATTGATTTCTATTTTTATGTGATGGGTATATTTTACAGTTTTTACATTTGTCTATCATTGATCGTTGTCCTTTGACCCATTAATGGAAACATTCTTGTTTTATATTCATCATTTTTGTATCGAAAAAAGAAAAGTCTAATTCTTCTAAACTACTTTTAAGTGTCTTTAGAGCTACTTATAATTTCTAAATTATCTAATTCGTCTTTTGTATAAATACCGTATACATAAGATTCATTTTCAGATAACTCTATAATATTACACAATGTTCAATTATCATGGATTTAGCTACTCCCTCTTTGTTTTTACAGTCGCGCTAGGAGTACAGGACTCCTTTCACAACCAGCTTACAGGATTTGAAATTTGCTAACGTGGCAATTGAATAACCAAAAAATAATATAAACAAAAAAATGAATTAAAAGATATAACACTCGTGAAATTGAGAGAGATGGGTCAAAACCTCCTAAACTTTCGGACGAATCCCATTCCTTCTCGCCTAAACTCTCTCATGGGTATCAATATTGTTGGCGACGGCGACGACGAGTGTCCGTGAAAGATTGTCCATCGGGCAACCATTTTCGAACAGAACCTCAAACGCTGCTCCTCCGCGGCGAGTGCCTGAAAATACCAGTGAGCAACACACCTCCGACCAAAGCATTGAACCGCCGGTAGGTAAGCACTTTGGTTTTTCTCAGCTTTTACCCAGACTTTTTTCTCCAAAGTGACTCAGAAAGTCCGGTGTTCAAATGTTTTCATTTTTCAGTTTTAATCTTGTGTAACGATGTAATTAGTGAGTTTGATTTTGTTGGGTCTATGTTCAATTTTGTGCTAAATTTGCTTCTTTTCGTTATTTCAGTGCTTTGCATACCAGCATTCCGGTAGATTCTCGAGGATCGGATTAAGGTGAGTAACTCATTAAGCATATGATTTCTTTTATAATTGCGTAATCTGATAATATTGCTTGAATTTCTAGAATTAATAGATGTGTTGAGCTGGACGAATCTGTATTCTTTAATTTGTATTATATCGCTATCACTTGGGCTGATTATTAATAGACATTTCAGTGTAAACAACCTATGCAATTGATGTGAGTTCAGGATTCCCAGAGAATTGCATTCACTCTCTGTGTACATTGGGATTCAATCTACCACGGTAGAAATGTTGCCATATTTTGCTGTGATGGTGGAGTTTGTTAGGTGTCGTAATTGCCATATTTGTATGTAAGTAGTTTGTTGTCAATTTCAGGGTGAAATGGGCGAATTTCGGAGTTTGTCACATTTGTAGAAGCACAACGCATTATTTCAAGGATTGCCCGAGAAAAGTTCGATGCCCGTAGTGACCACATGGAATTCAAAAGTTTTTTTCAAGTTGAAAGTAACACCGATAACAAGGGGCGACTATTCAAAACTTGTAGCATCGACTGCGGCTACTTCGACTGGGTAAAAATTGAAGAATCAACCAATGAATCAAGTACCGTTAGTAAAGCAGTGAATGTTGTGGGTAATGAAGAAGTCGAAGATTTGCACAGAATGTTTGACTCTCTTGCTCGAATAGCCGATAAACGAGATGTCGAGATTTCAGTGAACGTGACATTTCGCAATGGAAAATGACGTGCGGAGTAGTATGGAAAATTGTTGGCTGACATGTTTAGTAGTTAGTTGTCGATTAGGTATTTGTATTATTTTCATTTTGGACAAGTCTCCAATCTGTTGATTGGAACATGGAACATTTGAATATAAGTGATTTAAGTACATGTGGTTTAAGTCAATGAGACTGGAATTCTATTTGTGTTAATGTCATATTTGATGCCTTTGATGCTAACCATTCACTTCTGATTCTATTACAAGAATACAACAAATGCTTGAACAATCATAAAAAATGTCCATGAAGGAAGCATAAAGTCTACAAATCAAAAACGACGGGAAAGGAAATTCACCATGGTCATGGGTAGAACAATGCACAAGAAGGAATCACAATGCAAGATATATTAATATTAAAGAGTGTCTGATCAAAAGAGCATAAGACAAATTAACAACTTTGACGCTTCAAATAAATGCACCAAAATTTGCTCCACAACATACAAGCCACTGTCTCAAGCATACGTGCTTGACACAGAAGTTACACAAGTTGTTCTTGCTCTACTTTCGAACAAGATCGGCTCCAACATCAGCTGTTTTAGTATATATTCCACCACCAAATTCAGAAAAAAGGGCAATAAATGAAGCTCCAAAACCATATCCAACGAGAAGAAGAGACACTGGGAGAGAAATCTAAGAGTCAAAATATGGACTTAAACATTTGGAATCCAAGAGCATAAAAGGAAGCAACTATTAACATCTTACATAAGAATAGGATAGGAGTTCAAAACTTACAGTCAGTAACCTTCATTGCACCTGGTGAATCTACCCCATCTTGCATGACTCCAAAATTCATTTTTCCACAAAGTGCTAAAAAACACTAAACTTTTATTGAACAGATTATGGCTGCGGCAAATGATGTCCAGGCAAATAAAGAAATCTATGCTCCCTATAACATTCTTCCTCTGGAGTAAATCTGCTGGGGCATCTCAGTCCATCATGCAGCTAGATGAGGTGACCGATTTGTACCATCTGAGCACCATAATACATTGAACTCATGCATGTTTAGAAATATTAGAATCAGATATATCAATGCGTTGAACTCTATCAATGCCAAGTGAAAGCTGTTGTAGCCGCTTTATGGAAAACTCGAGGCTTAAATTGGCCAGCTATCTGCAACGGATTAATGCTAACTTAAGCCAGTGTATGAATGCATTTTAGTTGAAAGCGAAGTGAAAATATAACAAAAATCAGGCAACATTTTCAATTATAACAAAACTAATCACTATAAACATAAATTACCTGGTTCAAAAAGTAGGTTTCTACCCATTTCTTCTCAGCCTCATTTCTCTCCTCTTCCATCTTCACTTCCCTGACAAAGGAAAGAAGAAAAATAAGTGCGTTGACGGCGAGCCTCTATGACAAGTAAAAGCTATTTGAAGCTAAAAAAAATCATACCAAAAACACTTGCGAACTAGACATCGGTGTGAGCGAGGAACAATGTTGAGATGTCTCAACCTCGGGCACAACCCCTTCCACAATACTATGTCTACCTCTTGGTCTCTTGCCTTTTATTGAAGTAGAAGTTGCCTGCATGTAAATCGAATATTATATAGGCAGATGGTATCGAACTCCATTTGAATTAGTAGATGAACATAAGACATACTTTTGTTTTCTTTGAAGACGACTCTAACTAGCCTCTTCGTCAAAGTTTTCTTGGCAACACCCTTCCTCTTCGACGATATTGGATCTAGTACGTTAACGTCGGACTAGATTCGAGATTCAGTAACTTTCGACGATATTTGCAGTCAATTCTCGATTGCATCGATACAACCTCGATTTCGAATGACTCGTTTCATTATTGTGCTCCAGAAGGGCTGTGTTTAGTCTCCATTGTCCATTGCTTAATAAAGATGCCGAGATCCATGCTTTACAATCTATTTGGCTTATTCGTTGTTGTTTCAAAGAATTGCTTGAACCATAATTTCTTCTGCCCTCACGGCTACAAGTGAACGTTGCATATCTCATAACTCCATCAGCCCCCTTTTTCGAAATTCTTTTTCATCGTCCTCACTTTCGTCTTCTTCACTATCTTCATTTAAAGCATTAACCTCATCTTCACTTCCATAGTTTTCTATTTCAAAATATCCACATTCTCTTTCTTCATCGTCTTCGTTATTTTTTGTCAGTTCTGCTTGATAATTATAGTTTTCAAATCTAACACTTAGAGTTTCATTACTATTTTTATATATGATATTATTTTCTGGTACTAATATCGATTTTTCTACAAAATTCCCCAAGTTCCAATCTAGTCCTGCGTTAGTTTCCGAAAAGAATTTCTTTGCTGGAATAGCTTTTATACCTTCTTGTCCCAATAATATAATTATTTGGTTATTTTCTAATCTATATTGGTAGTGCAATTTTCAATAAGTCTTCCTATGAATCCTTGTTCTATGTCTGTGAATCTATTATTATATAGACATACTATTACTTTAGCTCCTAAACTTTCTCTATGAAGTCCTTTTACTCCTATTATTATTAATCCTAAATGAGTTTTTATTAACAATTTTTTTATAGGATTCTTTTTCTATTAAATCTAAAGATATAAATTGATTTTCATGTGTACAAGAAATATATCTTTCACCATAATGCTAATATATTAGAGATTTCCTAAACATATTTCTTTATATATATATATATATATATATATCCAAAGTTTTTACTAATTTTAATTTATTTTGTCTAAATGTCACTATTTGTTCTTCTATATCTATTAGAGATTCTAGTCTTGTTTCGGATTCCGTTTTTCTACTTAATGTTCTTAATAAAGGATTTCCAACTAATCTGCTACTACTAGCTACAATTTGTTTCCTTTATCCATTACGTATAAATCCATTTAGTATTTTTAAATTTACTAGGCTCTTTTATTTTACCCAAGTCTAATTTTTCTAATTTATTTATTATATTATCTAAGTCTTGTTTAATATCTATTGACTTTTCTGTTTATAATATTCTAACTCTACTTTCTAATTTTTCTAAATTAGAACTATTACCCACTTCCTCTATGTAACTCAATTTTTTTTTCTTCAATATTTCAGTATTTTGGTTTTTCTAAATTACTTTCTAAAGTTTTTGTATTTTTGTTTATATTTTCTAATAAAGTTTCTATCTTTTTATTCAAATTATTTTTTTCTAAATTTGACTTATACGTAATGGATGAAGGAGAACAAATTGTAGCTAGTAGTAGCATATTAGTTTGAAAATCCTTTATTGAGAACATTAAGTAGAAAAATGGAATCCGAAACAAGACTAGAATCTCTAATAGATATAGATAGAGGCGTTTAGATAAAATAATTTAAAATTAGTAAAAGCTCTAAGCAAAAAATTTGCCTAGACGCAATGCCTTTGGATAAAATGATAATGCCTTAAAACCCTAATTTTCTTCAACAACTATGTTTGCCTTTTGGAATTATTATATCTTTTATTGATGGAAATATATTAATATTTGGACAGAACTCACCTTAGAACTCTAGATGTGCAGAGGTAGAACGCTATATTCATGTCTGCATTAATCTAATGACTTCAAATGCAAGAACTTCATTTTTTCAAAACCAATTATTACATGGTACATGTTCACTAAGTAACTTGTAGCAAACCTAGCCAAGTCGTCCCCTATATATACCTCATCAAGTCGTTCCTTGTGTAACGAGGGTAATTCCATTAATATGGTTAACCTTTAATATCAATTCAAAAATTAGTGGAACTTATCGTCGAAATTGACTTGTAAGAGATGACGTTTATGTAAATATAAGTCAAGCTTTAACTTGACAACATCAAATTCGATTTGGTATTTGCATATAAATGATGTGCTTTGAAAATGACTAGGTTCATTCATGTATTCACAAATTTACAAGTTAAGCGTTAATCGAATGGCATAAAGTTCAAATAAAATAGTTATACGAATATGACTTACATATCATGGTATTACTCGAATGGCGTAAAGTTCAATTAAAATAGTTATAAGAATATGACTTACATATCGTGGTAGGTATGTTCTTCATAATGAATTTCTTTATTCGTTTCCATTTTAAAATAAAGAGAGTAACATATCATAGGTTCAATGGTTTTGGTCATTCTCAAAGGAGTTGTTGTTTTGTTCAACACAATTTTTCATGTATCGATTGAGAAAGATTCATTTCTGGTTTAAAATTGTGTGTCTTGCTACCTACCGTTTCAATTCACCAAGAATCACTCAAAGGTATAATAGAAATTTATAGTAAAGTCTTTGTTTGTAATCCAACAGATTATATAGTCTAGGGTTTAACAATTTAAAATATTTAGTGACATTCACATTGGATGTTCCCAAAATCGATACTACCAAGTAAGGAAAATCAATAATTGAAGCAGGTTGATATTCTAACTTCCTTTCAACAGAGGTACACAGTACTTCGTTCAATTTTAACTTATTTCTATTTGTTAATCCTATATAATTTTTTTGTACTGAACACGCCTTGAAGAATAAGAATAAGAACAAGAAAATGAAAATTTTTCCTCAAATTGCAAAGTGAACCCTAAAATATGGTAATTGTCAATGTTTTTTTTTTTCAACCCTGAGTTTCTGAAAATAAAATAAAATCAACCCTGGTAGAAAACGTAAAGTATTAAGGTTAAAGCATCGAACCAACAATATTTAAAATACAAAGGTTTAAAGGTAAATTAGCTGATTCTTACGTAAACTGACTTATTCTTAACTTATTCTAAACAACTTTCATGTATAATCAAACTGATTTGCGAACCAGCTGATTTGATTTGTCTTTTTCAAAATATTGGTATTTCTGATATCCGATTCAAATCCAATATAGTACCTATGGGTACACAAGAAATGTATTGAAATCGATTCAAAACTCACATTAGGATATACCTAACAATTCATCACACTCACCAATAAGGAGGAATGAATTTTAAGATTTGGTAGGTATGAAAGTGGTAGCTAATGCACTCGATGCTACTACAAATTATATTTTCTCATTAAAGGGCTGAAATATAACATATTTAGCATCATCCAATTATGACACCAAACGTCAAGGTCTAGTTCAAATAGTGAGAGCAGAATCATACAAGTCATTGGCCAAGATTTAAGCCTCCAAGGGGACAAGGGTGAATTTCAAAAAAATTATGTGACATCCACTTTTGAACTTGTTTTATAGTCGAAAAGGTCTTGCATAGTTATGGGCCCTATGACACAACAGATAGGCCATGATGTCTAGAATTTGTAGCAAGTCCTCTTCAGAATTTGAAAAACACAGTTTTTTGTTAGGGAAGTAGAAGTTTTCATACAAGCTCAAGTCATAAGATTCTCATTATTGAGCCCATGTTTGAGCCACATTAAAATTCGCAATCTTATTTTTTGGCTCATTTTCAATCACACGTTTTTCAATAAAATAATATTTTCAATCACATCAATAGCTTTTTTTTTTCAACTACACGTTCTCCATCAATCTAATATTCCAAAATATATTCTTCCAAAATAATGTAGCTCAAACACACCAAAAACGGACGGAATTCTATGATTGCTCCACTGAAATTTCAACTTTCAAAACCTAACTGGTTCTTTATGTAGACTTGTTTGGGTGCAACCATATTAGATGGAAATATATCATAAATTTCTTGTCAATGACTGATCTATATAAACTCGAAAATGTATCATTAAAGGTGAAGTTATGAGGGAACTGACTAAGTCGAGTACAGGAGAAAAGCCACATCAGTGCATCCATAAAAGTGACAGAGAATTATTATTATTATTTTCTTTTGAATGAAAATCTGTGGAAAAAAAATATATAAGTTCCATCCCTTTATCATTTGGTTAAAGTCGAGATGACGATGGATTCGATCGACCTTAGACACCCAAGTTTGCCTCGTGTTTAAATTATAAGCTGGACTCGATCCTTTGAGAAGTTGTCCATAGGCTGAGCCGAGTAGAGTCGACTTCTGTTTGTTTAAAGAAATTAAATAAATAAAGTAAAAAATGAGCAAACATTTTATTTTGAACAAATTAAAAATAAGAACCAAACCAAGCTTGTCTGTTGAGAAAAAAAATATGAGTTGAGTTCAGTCGGATCGATTACTCATCTCAAAATAAGCTCGAATCGTCCATGGACAAAGCTGAGCAAGTCCCATTTCCCACCCCTAGGTCCAGGGCATGAAGAGCTACTCGAAAAAAAGAAGCTAATTAGATGATATGGATACAAAAGACTAAAATGTTTCCAAATACATCATAGGCCAAACTGCTAACGGGGAATGATGCATGGTTCATCATCTAATTACTAATATTCGAGATGATGAATAATAATAATAATAATAATAATAATAATAATAATAATAATAATAATAATAATAATAATAATAGACTCCTTATTGCTTATATGAATCAAACTGTATCTTTTATATCGAGTATTTGGTAATACGTTTTATAACTTTCTAAAATGACTCGATCTCATATAACCACGTTTTATCTAGCTAAATCAATTTTTACTTTGAACGGTCAATTTTACAATTTTGAGTGAGTTTGATTGTGATAATTTGGGGATTATACCTACAAAATAGAAAAATGTAATTATTTCTGAATTCAGTTTCAATCACATTGTTCAAAAATTAAGGGAAAAGAATAAGTTCAAATCAAATCCATTATATGTTACGTACCAACTATGCCTATACCACACGTTTTTAATACTTAAAAATTAGATTTGATTGAACAATACAATGAATAAAATATTTATTCGGCTTCCTCCTTCATTATACTTAATTTATCGTACCAACCAAATCATTATTAAAATAACATTTTATAACACAATTTACAACTGTCTTGGCCCATATTCCTATAATTATCAATAACTAGGCATGCGACCTCATGATTTCTTGTTAATTAAGCATTAAACTAAACGTTTAGTAACTTGAATACATAACATAAAAGGCTATGACAATATATTTTATTCCTATAAGTATTAAAATTTGAATAATTTAAATCAAATAATTGGAAAAAAAAAAAAAGGTAACTTCAAGAGAAACTTTACATCGAATTTGCTGTTTTTTAAGCCTCGGAATGGGCAAGGACAACTTGCATTGCCAATTTGCCAGTGCATCTCATGCATCATTTGGGGATAGAAAATGGAAACTCAAGTTGGCATTTCTTTAATCCACTTTTTTCCTTCCCTTTTTTGAAAAAATAAATCCAATCAACAACATTATTTAATCCTATTAGATTAATGTGTTTAATTTCTAAATTTTGAAATTGGGATTAAGTTGAATTAAGTAGGGTTGGACAAAATTTTCAAATCGAACTGGACCGAACCGGAACTGAATCGAGTGGTTCTTTATAAGTTAAATACCCGAACGAGTATTTGAATTGAAAATTGATAAATTTGGTTCGATTATCGATTCTAGACCAAGAATCGAAGAGTCGAATCTAAATAGTTTTTTATATTGAATTAATTAAATTATTTAATTTGTTCTAAACAAATTAACTAATTTAGTGATTAATACTCCAACTCCTAAGCCAAGTTCATGTCTAACTAGTCCAGCCCAACCCAATTTCATTGTTAGTCCAAAATCTAAGTCTTTTAAAGTTTTTATACTTCCCTTTCCAATTTCATATTTTCATTCGATAAGCACATGTTCACTAACCCCAAATCATTAGATAAATTGAAAACCTACATCTACATGTCCAAATCGAAGTCATCGACTGCCGAGTCCAACTTCCCATTTCCAACTGCCCATCGAAACTACGAATAAATATGTCATTAGTTGTATTTATGTAGTGTTGCTGTAAATATTAAAAAAAATTAATTATTGTACCAACCGAATCCGAACTATTCTATAATTATATTTGGACCCAACAGTTCCATTTATTAAATATTCAAAAAAATTAATTCGATTCGATTATCTTCAGAATCAAACCGGACCATGTCCAGTCCTAGAATTAAGCATTCAAAAGATGGTAAGCAGGGATCAAAACATTCGTCGATAAAGTCTGTCTATGTTGTTGAATTAGAACAATCCCAAGTCAAGCCATGATAATGTTGAATTCAAGAAGCGAGAGAGTCCACTCTTCAAGACACTTAAGGTG
>CAIGRL010281692.1:0-12170 GCA_903798325.1 Fraxinus xanthoxyloides
AACGCCCCAGCCACCTACGCTATTCACCCCATTCCTCTATCGTTGTCAGACTTTCTATTCAGCTCCACTCCTGAACTCGCGCAACCAAATTAGGGAAAAATGTCATCGGAGCCGTCTACAACGACCAACCTCTCCTCCATGGCCCCACTCCTCCGCCCCCGCCAATCGGACCCCTCTCGCTCCTCCCCTTTGTCTATCCTCCTTTCTCGTATTGTCTCCTCTCAGCGCCGCGGCGGCGCTTCAATGCTGGTCCGCGAGACTGCAGCTCGTGAGCTAGAGGAGCGCCGCGCTGACTGGGGATACTCCAAGCCTGTCGTTGCGCTCGACATGATGTGGAACTTGTCCTTCGTGATTGTGTCGATTGTGATGTTGATTTGCACGGGTGATGAGAACCCTACTGTGCCCATTAGGGTTTGGGTCTGCGGATATGCGCTACAGTGTCTGTTCCATGTGTTCCTCGTTTGGATAGAGTATAAGAAGCGGAATTCGAGACCTAGGAGAAATGGGAACAGGGGGACGGAGGAGGATAATGATTTTGAGAATGAGGAGGACGAGAGTATCGGGATTTCTAATAACTACAGGTTAGCTCTTTTTGTTTTATTTTTCATGTTATATANCTGGGGATACTCCAAGCCTGTCGTTGCGCTCGACATGATGTGGAACTTGTCCTTCGTGATTGTGTCGATTGTGATGTTGATTTGCACGGGTGATGAGAACCCTACTGTGCCCATTAGGGTTTGGGTCTGCGGATATGCGCTACAGTGTCTGTTCCATGTGTTCCTCGTTTGGATAGAGTATAAGAAGCGGAATTCGAGACCTAGGAGAAATGGGAACAGGGGGACGGAGGAGGATAATGATTTTGAGAATGAGGAGGACGAGAGTATCGGGATTTCTAATAACTACAGGTTAGCTCTTTTTGTTTTATTTTTCATGTTATATAATCACGTCGAAAGTATTTCTCGGCATCCGGGAGTTTAATTTTATGATTTCTTGGGTTATTTTATGTTGTTTGTTGTCTCCTTGTCTGCTTGACTTGGAAATGAATTTTACTCGGTGTTTAAATTACCTGATACTTGGCTACTGATGTTGCTGGATATATCTCCGGCTGCAACTCTGCTACCTAAATAAGACGACGACTGCTCCCTAGTTTAAACTCCAACAGTCAAGTCAGTGGGTTTTATACGAGTATTTAGGGAAACCAAATATATGTTGTATTTACTGTATATAAAAGTGGAGAAGAAGAAGAAAAATACCTGGCTCCACCTTCTTTTTCTAGGTATATTTACTAGATGAACAAATCTGTCAGGTGGGGGGACACACGTCATGTGTTTTCCATGATTTGGTGGATAGAATCTCGCTGTAATATGTCCCCTTTTAATGAGCCGGTAAATGTCATGTGTTTTCCATGATTTGGTGGAAGTGGACAACGAGCATATTGTCGGTATACGGCTGTGATTATGGTCGAGCATTGTCCCGACAAATGACTGAATCATTATGAACCATGGTCTAGCACTTCCGGACAATCAATTGATATGCACCTTTCAAGTGACAGTCAAGCATTGCTCAAATGTCAACTGCTATCGAGGCCATAACGTTGACTTTGTAGGGCATGCTCATTAGATGGTGAGCTCAGTTGGTGCTCCTAGATTGACAAATCATGCTCATGTCATGGTTACCTCCTTGTATTCATCTAGCATCATTGCTGCTTTTTTATTTATTTGATATGATTATTTGTGTATGTAGCATGTTTGAATACATGCTTGTATGTGCTTCTTTGTTTTGGAATTCTGAATTTATAGTTTGAGCTTGTAGTTTAACTGTGTAGTTTACTGGGAATATTTTTTCCGCAAACGACAATATATGTTTTGAAGTGAATATCATACTAAGAAAATCCATCGTCTGTCACTAAAAAATCTTTATTTTCCCTTTTATAATAGAGTATATGAATGAATTGTCTTAGAAGGCTAAAATGGTTACGCAGTTGCATCAGCCTCGAGGCACAATTAGGCTAAGTGTTAAAAAAAAAAACCAATAAATTAATAATATAAAAATGAAGGGTGATGTTACGTATACCAAATAGATTATATAATCTTTTACATAATCAACACGTGGCTCACCCTATTGGGGGTGACGCCTGTAGGCCCAGGAGCCCCCCCAATACTGGGCTGCCGCGGTGTTGATTATGTAAAAGATTATGTTATCAATTTTTTACAAATAGACTTTTCCAAAAATGAAAGACTTATGATGATATATTTAAGATTTTTTTTTCTTGCTTTGGTTTTGAAAGAAAACCCAGAGAAATGGAAACAAGAACACAAAGACAACAAGAAAATGTAAAAGAAAGAGGGGATATTATACATTGTCACTTGTCGAAATAGGGAATCCTCATTTTATAAGCACGTCTCTTGTCACTAATCTTCTGCTATTGATACGCCACAACTTCACTTGGGGGATAAACATTTTTTTAGGAATAATGTCCAAGGGCAAGCACAAGTACTTCAGTTGTTCTTTTTCTAATCACCAATTGTCCATTCCCTATGATAAGATGTCTTTTAAACAATAGCATTCTCTTTTAGCCTTAACCATCTAAAATTCTATCATTTGATTTCCTACTGCCTACTTTGCTAGGTTTTATGATGGCAACTATTCTCCCCACTTTACATCAAGTTACTATTTCTATTTCATACTATCTTCGTCGTGCAAAACTATATTCTTAAAGCTCACATATTTTGTCTTGCAAGTTTCACTGTGTGGTTCAGACTCAAAACTCAGATATTTTTTTTTTCCACTTCTTTATAACCATATCAATTACCATTAGTCCATTACTCTATCTTGCATAGTTGCGGTAACAAATAACCTAACAATAACACTAAATTGTTTCCTAGTTCTGAAAGTTATACAATGATATTTTCTCCTTTTGAAGCCAGAAGTTGCTAGCACTAAACTGTAAATCTTCTTGAAGTCAGAAAATTGTTACCTTTCATCAATCATTCCCTGAAGTTAGTTTTCATGTACTCTTTTCATATGTTAAATTACTGTTTCTTGGACAATCGCTTAAATTTCCTTTAATGAATACAGTAATCTCATCCACGCATTCCCAAAGTTGTTAATTTGTTGCGTTATCTAATCCTATTTGTAAAGTTCATACACTACTAATACCAATAGACTCTTGTACCTTCTCATCTTTAAATCTTGTTCAATGATTTTTTAGTAAACCAGTGAACAGAATCTACTTATATCTTGAGTAAATCTGGAGTACAATGCGGACAGGTTACAAGACAGCTGCTGTCACTCTCTGACAGTCTAACCTAAGAGATGGCTACTCGACAGCTGAAAGTTTCGTGAGTTAGTTACTCTAGTTAGTTGGCTTCCCTTTATTTTATGATAGTCTCTAAGAGAGAATGTTGAGCGGATTGAGGAAAGATTGACTTTGTTCTTTGATATGGAAACGGGAAGGATCCCATTTGAGTGAGTTTCTACTTTACAAGCAAAATTTGTTGGAATTAATCAAACTTTTTTAGATCTGAAGTGCTTTCCTACGTTTGCCATTCTCTTACTTGTACCCAAAGTTTATATCACGTATTCCCTGAATCTTTCACACGAACTATTTTATCTCCTGTATTCAACCTTTGTAGACTCTACATGTATGCATAACCTCTATTGATTTGTTACCTTGATTGTGAGCATAAAAACCTCTAGACACATCTAGACACTAAATATCATGCCACTAATACCATGCGTCTTAGCTAAGATTTCCCCATGTTTAATGGCACTTAGGATTTGATGCCATATATTGTTAGTAGGGGACACATTAATGAAACATTTGAAGGATTCTTAACAAACTTGGTGATCAAGTGCACTGGTGCTCAAGTGTCCTTGGGGCTTGACTCTAAACTCCTTCCTCACAAGTCACAAGTATGCACCATCTGACTAACAGCTTATTCTGTGGCACAAACATGGAATTAAATAACTTCTGCTACAAGGATAACACTTTTAGTATGTGTACATAGCATGGAGGAGAAGGGGGAAAAGAATTAGTTACAAAAAGGTTGGAGATGAAGTTGTTGATAGTTACAGCTGGTCATGTATGTGGAAACCTATGTTATTTCTCAAAAATTTTGTCGCAGAAGTTCTTGTGTATGGTTCTATTAGTGCACTTTATTCTAAGGATGTGAAGTAAATTGGATGTTCCTATTATATTTTGAAGAAAATTGCAACACTGGGTTTTAACCATAAAAAAAATATAAACGAACACTTGTAGGAATTTTTAGTTGAGTTTCTTCATATAACTCTAAGACAATATAGGGTTCAACAACGACCACCTTCTTTCTCTTGGGATCATTTACTAGTCTTTTATTGGTTTATGTGATTGTTGAAATGTTCTGTTCTTAGATTGAGCTTCATGCGTGATTCTCCGCATTTCTGTAGTACAACAATTTTACATATAGGTTTTATTTGTACAAGCACTAGTTGAATTAAACTTTGATGCATAATATACAGATTTTAGGATTCAAATCCAGAGCATGATTTAAATGCCAGTGGATTTTCCTTAGCATCTCCATTCAATTTATTGACCTTGTGATAAGCTTTGGAGGTTATGGAACAAGGCACAGCAGTATTTATAATAACTTTCTGACATGATCTTGAAGAAACTACTTCTGAGTGCTAATTTTGAACGGGAATGATCTTGACAAAATATTGTAACATACAAAAAAATCTCAGAATGATCTCAACTGTGTAACTGGTGTTCTGTATCTATGTAGTAGAGTAATGACAAAGTAATATTTTATCAGCAAAGAGATGTTACTGGATAACTATGGAAGATAAATGCACTATCAAATTTAGCTAAAATAAGAGCGATGAAAGTTAACGAGTGTCAGTGAACCAACAATGCTTACTATTGTGATATTTTAATTATCTTTTTGCACTGATTTATGTTTATCCTTTCTTATTCTTTTTGTGAGGGATACTATACCATGTAATTCTTTTCCTCTCTTTTTGTTTTTTGCTAAGCGATGAGGGTCTGCCATTACATGTGTTCTAATGAGTTTTGTGGTGATAAAACATGTATTTGCTCATTAACTTTGTTCCTATAAGTTTCTGGAAAAAATCAACTATTTGCATTATTTACTTTGGTTTGATGACATTTCAGTATTACAAAACGTTGTGAATCGGCAAACACAATGGTATCGTTTCTCTGGTGGATAGTTGGCTTTTACTGGGTTGTCTCTGGTGGTGAAGTTTTTTTAAGAAGTGCACCACGTCTCTACTGGTAAGTCTAGAACCCATCTTATTGAATGTTTCAAGCTCAATTTACTGTTGTCATGTCATGCAGTAATCATTCTTATTTTTCTTAAGAAGATAGAGCATTTATCGATCTTGTAAATGGTGAAACCATCTCTGAAAGCCATTTTTGCTTCTTTATGGCCCATTTAAACATTTTTTCTTTTTGGGATTTAAACTGTCATTTTTGCCTTCTACATTTTTTAAATCTAAACAGTCAGTTTTGTCTCCAGCAATGAGAATTTCTTTTTTAGCTTTAGCCTAGAATGTTTTGGTGATGAGGCAATGATTTAATAAACCATCCCCATTCGATGCTTCCAAAGTAAAAGCAGTTGAACAAATGATATTCATGTCATCATCAAGTGGTCTCTCCCATTTAGGGAAAACCTTTTTTGGGGGGGGCTTCCACATTACACAAGGAAGATTGGATTGCCTGAATCACTAGTCCATGGAGCTCAGTGACTTGAAGAGACCTTAGAGTTTGAAAGTACCAAAGGCAAATAAAGTTCAAGTTCTCCTTGGCTTCTCACTTTTTCCCGCCATTGATACTTAGTCAACTTTTTATGACTGTAAAACAAACATGGAGCTGACTTAACTTATAAAATCGCAAAATGCATGAATATTATCTATTGTAACATTAACTGCTGTGAAAAAGTTTATTATTTTGCTTCCTAAGCGTTATCTTTAATATTTTCTGCTGGTTCATTTATATTTATAAATGATAGTTTTTACTAGTGTGTTTGTTGGGGTGTGGGTGATGCTAATAACTTTGTTTGACCCTAATTCAATATCCTAATTATTTGGCCGACTTTTAATGTTGGAGGAAGCATGTATACTGGTTTATGTCTTTTTTTTTTTTTTAGCTTCCACATAATATACGAGGCCATTGTGCTTTCTTATACTTCATCTGAAAACTGCTGACGTAGGGTCATGATGTTCAATTTATTAGTAACACTTCCACAGGTTTAGTTCAGGAATAGTTGATTCAAGCTGAGTTAACCGCAGAAGTAAAAAATTTAATGCAACATTGCAAGTAGGGAATAAGGACTTCCAACACAGTTGAGCGAGTAATGTTTGATTATGATAACTATAATAATTGAGCATTTTATTTTGAGCGGAGCACTAGCAATAGAATATGTTCCATGTAACATTAAAAATAGGAAGCATTATGAGTTGAGGGTGTAAGGTCCAGTTTGGCCAATTTTTGGTAGATTTTCAAACCAAACCGTTTGAGAGAAACTTGAACCTAAACCTAATGTTTGGTCCAATTTTAAGCTGCAGTTTGGTCCTAAAACTTTTTCCATGTTAACTTTTTCGTCACTTGTTTATTGATTATAAAATATTTTCATTCTTTAAGGTAAATAAATGAAAACACACTGTGTATCAAACTATTAAGCACCAAACAAAAGAAAAGACAATAAAACGCAACAAAGGGTTTCATTAACTTTTTTTAGGCTAATACAATTTCATTAAACAAAATATAAAGGTTGTGAAAATATTTTCACGATCCTCGTAACTGTGAAAAGGAGTTAAATAGATTAAAATAATATGACAACCACAATGTTTGCAACCTGAAGAGGGTTTCAAGTTTGGTGTATGGATTGATTACTGTAATTATTGGTACTATTTGGTAATGGACAATTGACCAAATTACGCACTCTTGTATTAAAGTTTTAATTGTTATATTTTATATTTAAGGTTAAGATTGAAATTTATTAGTCTAATTTTTGGCCGAAATTCATTTTTTTTTTGTTTTTGTTTTTATTTTTTGCTTTTAATTTTTAAATGGTTCGGTTTGAAATCAAACCACCATTAAAATTTCATAACCTAAGTCAAACTATTATAGTCTGGTATGGTTTACTTCAAAACCGTTTCGTTGACTGATCGATGTGGCACCAATCCGACAGTTTCAAAAAGGCGGTTTCGGTTCGGTTTTCAGTTTGGCGGTTATTGCTTACACCCCTAGTTTAGGATAGCTATAATTTCATTATAGCTGCATTTATATTAAAGGTTGACTGCGAATTGTCTTTTCATAGTAGCAATTTTTTTCCTGTGAAAGAAGCAAGCTTAATTGACGGTAACCCTCTTTTTCTTTCTGAAAAATGTGCCCCTTAGACATAATTTAATTGATTCATCAATGACAAGTTCTGTTAGTCTGGTTTGATAGCTTAATTGAAAACTTGTTTGACTGGTTCAGAAATTCTCTATTTTTGCTAAAAGGTTCTGCATCCATTAGCTATGGAAACAGACTGCAGATCTCTGAATTTGAAAATGTTGCAGGTTGAGCGTGGTATTTTTGGCATTCGATGTTTTCTTTGCAGTATTTTGTGTCGTTTTAGCATGTCTGATAGGAATAGCTCTCTGTTGCTGCTTGCCTTGCATCATCGCGATTCTTTATGCCATTGCAGGCCAGGTATGATACAGACAATAAAATTAGCTTTGCACTGTATCCATTTGGCTACGTGGATATCTTTATTTTTATTATGGCTTTAATATACAGGAAGGTGCATCAGAGGCGGACTTGAGAATCCTTTCCAAATATAGATTTCAGATCTCCAAGGATGAGGACAAGCAAGGCATTGGAGGTGGCAGAATGGTTCCTATTGAAACAAACAATGGGTACATGGCAGAAGAGCGAATACTTCTACCTGAAGATGCAGTAAGTTCCCAATGTCCTACCCTACCTTAGTTTTGATTTTGCTGTAACTTAAAGTTCCATTCAAGCCTTTTTCCTTTTAATAAATAGGCATAATTGTTCGTTTACTTTATTATGCTTTTGATTTTTTAGTTGTATTTATGTGAATTGCTAGTTATTATGAAGCACACTGGATTAGTTATAGATAGCCACATGGAGGTTGTATTCTGAATAGGGAAAAAGTATGAAGTATAGATCCTTGTGTCCCTACTTAACATTCACTAGCATACATATATTGACTCCTAGTCAATGTTCTCAGAAATGAACTGGATGTGGAAGCTGTTTTTCATCTGGGCACAGTTGACTTGTTTGATCAGTTTCATTGGACCATGATCATTTATCTTTTAAAATATAACTTAACAGGAGGGAATAGAGACCAATTCCAATTTCAATTCTTTTTAAATTCTAAAATTGATGCACCAACACATTTAGTGATAAATTGTACAGAAAACCTCATCATAAGCTAGTTATACGAATATTTAATAGGCTCGAAAAATGATTAGAGAAAAATTAATAAATCTGTAGCTTTTGACTGTGAACGAGCATCTGTCATATTCTGAATTTGTGCATATCACATCCGAGATCTCTTGAACACCTACCAGTCTATATTTGTGTAAAAGAAATAAAATTACATGAAGATCAAGAGGGGCCTACAATTCCCAGTATACATCACGAACCCCTATGTACAACCTGTCCGACGCTTGGAAAAAATTTGCATTGCTGCTGATTATCAATCTATTCTTTTGCTTGATTGACCTCAAATCTTGAAGGTGAGGACGGCAACCTAATTTAAAGGTATATGTTAAGGAAATATGATTTCGTGAATTGCATAGGAAGTGGGAAATCGTCATGGGATGGACGCTAGAGGGGTGGTGGTTGAGGTGTGGGTGGGGGGGTAAAGTTGGTGCAAACATCCGAGAAGAGGAGAGAAACAGTGGCCTTTGTCTGTTCTTGAGTTGGCATCTCAAAGAATATAGTACATGTTGCAGCCACTTCTATGCAATAGCACTTTTTTGAATGTTCAGTGACAGTGGATACAAGCTACTCACATATGAATTATGAAGGGTAACCAGTACTCTGCTTTACAGGACATAAAATTGACTCGTGCTTATTCAGACAAACATTTAGCAAATGAAACTAGATACATCATGCAGTTGTGATTTTCATGTTTGTATTGAAAATTTTAGTTAATGGTCAACCTCTTTTTTCCCTTTTTCTAGGAATGCTGTATATGTCTGTGTGCATATGAGGATGCTGCCGAACTCCATGCTCTTCCTTGCAATCATCACTTTCATTCAACATGTATTGTGAAATGGCTAAAGATGAATGCAACATGTCCGCTCTGCAAATATGACATCCTCAAGGGTAACGACCAAGTTTAAATGAAGAGAAGAAAACCAGTTGGACATCAAGATCCGCTTGTCTCGTCTGGAGGCACGGTGAATTCAATGCTGGAAATGTACATTTTACTATATATTTATGGGAATAAGATGGCTTAGCTTCCTGGTACAAGTTTTCTTGTTTTGAATTTTTCATACTTGACGGTCTCCAGCCTTGTAAATCCTTTTGTTTCGTTTGTTTTATAGTTGATTCTTGTTTGTACTTTATGAAAAGGTAAGCGACACCAGCTGCGACTAACTTTAAAGTTTAACTAGATGTACAGTGGAGAATTTAAGCACTCAGAATTGCATATGTACTGCATATTGTTTAATACTTCTTCTATGCTAAGTTTGACATAGCGTTCAAAATAAGTTTTCGGGTACTTTAAACAAGTTTTTGACCTTATTATTTTCTTGAAAAAGAAGAATTAAAATAGCTTGAAACCGGGAAATGGAAGACTACAAACTAGCTACTTTTGTACAAAGCAGATCGAGCATGTTTGGCTGGTTCAAATCAATTTTTTTTGGGGTGGGGGGGTGGTTGGGTTGTCGGAGCATGTTTTAAATAATTGATTATTTTCAAGGTGTGCTAAATTTTCTGTTCTGTTGCACAAAATTGAACAATTGTAACATGCCAAATTAAGCTCCTGTTTGTCCCTCGTTTCTTAAAATTCACGTTTTTATTTTTTTAACTTATTTTCAATCATACATAAATTAACAAGTTCTATCAATTTTACCACATCGCATTTTATCAAAATATATTTTTAATCCAAATTAAACAGGGGCTAAGGGAACTTTGGCAGAAAATAAATTGATATTTAAGCTGGTATAATATACATTTTATGCACAAATTTTATAAGATTTGCCACAACTTGTAATCATTAAAAATTTATTTTAATAAATTCAAGCGTATGTTATTTTTAATTAGAACTTAGCAGGTCAAAGGATACTTCGACTTAATGAATATGCAGTTTTTGGAAAGCATTTAACTAAAAATATAATGACAACATCCGCAAGAGATTGCACTCAACCGTTTACAAAGCATGATTACGGCCCTCAACATTCAAAAGCAAGGATATAAATCTCCAACTTATTCCGTGAATATAGGTTCTCACGTGATAAAAAATGTTGGTATAATGCTACTTATATATAATTGAGTTATATAATAGTTTACAAATACAGATGAGAAAAAAAATCCCTTCTCAATCATATTTGCCCTCCAACCCCAAGTCACATGAAAGTAGTATGCGATTTTATCATTTACGTTAACATCAATTGTACTACATGTATATGATAGTTTACATACATACAAGAGATTTACATTGACATTTTCAATTGTGACGGTTTAAATTCATAGATTTAAATAGATTGGAACCAAAACCTCATATTTGAAGGTCGGGAACCTAGAACCACACCACGTAAAAACGCGGGAGAGCACAACCCTAATTTGCCCCTAGATAGAAATATAATAGGTAATATTTATTGTCATTTATTATTCAATTTACCCACCCAATTATGTCATCAATGTTCATCAAAATTCTAAATTACAACGATAAGAGTACAGAGTTAATTTTAATTTTAAACTTGGGTACTAGGAAATTAAATCCTCCTTGCTGCTTCACAGTTTTCACTTAGTCCACGTTTGGTAGAAATTAAAATTAAGATTTTAGTTCAATTCGAATTCCACACATTTAAATTTAACAATACATTTAATGGGACCAACAATTTTTCAACCATATTTTAATCAACTTATATCCAAATTTATTAAAAATCTGACTTTCATTCCTATCAAACGGGGGCTTATTGAGTTTTAAAAGATGGGACAATAAGTTCTAATGAATAAAATAAGTTGCAACTTGCAGCCATACCTAACGGCCATGTATGTTCGAAAGTTAGACAAGTTCGGATGAAAATCAATTCAATAGTAATAATATTTTTATAACAAAAGTTTACTAATTAAAAAGAAAAAAAAAAGGCCGAATTAAATTGAGAATAGTCGTACCATGTTAAGATTGACAAGCCTTGTTGAACATGACATGCTAGACAGCACGGTTGACGAGCACGACAGGCTTGTGAATGTTAATTGCTCTTTTCTGTGACGAACTTACCCTGTATGAAGTGCTTGTGAATGTTAATTGTCTTTTCACCTAATAAATACTTGTTTCGTTGGACAATTTGTTTTTTTTTTCTCTTCACGATATTTTCGAGGAATACGTTGCTTCACTTGATCATAAAATGAGCTTATCCGCATAACATATTGGTGAATGCCTTTCTTTGTACAATTCTCGAGATATAAGTGATTTGAAAAATGAAATTTAACTTATATCGGTAAAAAAAGGGCGGTAAAGGGTAAAATACCATCAAGTTTAGCTATTTTTACAAATACTAGTTTTTGCCAAGTGTGTGTTCTATTGAAGGTAATATTAGTGTCATGAATGTTAAGATTAAATGATAGATTATTATAGTGTCTCTGCACAATGCGGAGACACCATGTGCACCATCTCCACATTGTGCAGAGACACAACCTCTGTCTCTCCGCATAATTCGAAGACAATGTGTGCGCGATGTCTCCGCATCATGTGCGTGGTGTCTTCGCACAATGCGGAGACACCACTCCGTGCCGTGTGCGGAATGCTCCGCACAATCCGGAGCAAATGCTTGCTCCACATCTTTAATTTTTTTTTACAGTTTTCAATTTTTTTAAGTGCTAACAATAATTTAGGACAAAATTATTTCTATCTTGATTGTATATGATTTTACTTTAGCCACTGAAAAAAATACAAATAATTTATAACACTGAAATCATCAACCTC
>CAIGRL010281704.1:0-27330 GCA_903798325.1 Fraxinus xanthoxyloides
AGGGAGATGAAGACTGGATATAGGAAAAAACAAAAAGAAAGAACTCTAAATATATGGTTCAATACGAACTGGATTTCCATTATATTTACTAAGATTGAGTTCAGATTTTACCTGATTCTTGAGAGGAGTTTCACCACATGCCTGTATGGTATTTTTATGCTTCCAAGTGCCAAAGCAGGCAGCAAAACATCCCATCTTCAGCCACAACTGAGTTCCCAAAAGTGGGGGTTTTCACCTTTTCTCCAAAAGTTAGTGCAATCCTGTTTAAAGGAGATGGAGGGTTGGGGTGGGATTTTGAAATGGAGAGCGTGTAATGATAAGAGACTTTTGAAGAAGTTGAAAAAATATGACCGTTGGCTGTTGGTTTAGCACAGAATTTAATGAAATTGAGAGTTTTAATCTGTAGTTGATGATAATTCAAATAGATAATAATATGTGAATATTCCTGTTTGCTATAAATTAAAATCTAATTTAATATCAATCAACAGTTAATTTTAATAACATATTTTATGAGATTCATAACTTTTTAACAGCAAATTTCAAACAAGGGCTAAGTTTAATTGATAATTTCTTGTAACCCATGTTCCATCAATGGAGAAATATGGGGGCGAGCTACGGAGGGTGGGCTTGCTTCAATTATGTTATTTATACAATCATACTTGACAAGAATGATTGACAATGTTGTTGGTGTAAAAATTATAACCATTGATTTAAAAAATAGTTTTTGAAATGAATGAATGTGATGTTGTCAAATGTAAGTTGTCAACCAATATTGTCAAACCGATTGTACATGTCGCATGATTCTCCTTCATTTCGTATAAAAGTTTGTTTGGTACAACTTCTTTTACATGTAATAATTCGTTTTGTACAACCGTTATGAGTAGCTTTTTACATATAACTTTTGATAATAGAGCTATTATTAAAAATTATTGATTATTTGATTTTGAAAAGTACTTTAAGGGTGTGTTAGACGGATATTATTGAGAAAAGAATGTATTTTAAATAATAATATGATAAAAAAATATGCAGTTAAAAAGTAAGGAAAAATTATTGGTGTGATGAAAAATATTATCTTATTAAAGAATATGGTTAGAGATGGTAGCGAGGCGGGGTTGGGCCACGTCACTTTCCACCCCGCCCTGCCTTAGATGGGGCAGGACGGGGCGCATTTCCTGCCCACCCCCCCACTCTTTTTAAATTTTTAGTTAATTAATTTTTTTTAAAATTTGTTATTAATTATTATTTTTATTCTTCACGGGGCGGGTTCGAAGCGGGACCCGAGACACCCCTTCCCACCAACCCGTCGGGGGGGGGGGACGAACTTTTTTTCCATCACTAAATATGATTGAAAATGAGTCTTAAAATAATGTATTTTTAAAGCTATTGATGACCGATTGATTTAGGGATTCAATTTGTAGAGGGCAGTGAGGGCTTTCTAGTGGTATGGTTGTCTGGTAGTTTGGGTGGAGTAGAGTGACTGACGGAGGGTGGCGGCGGCGAGTCGGGGTGGTGGGTGGGTAAAGAAGAGAGATAATGAACAGTTTTTTTGTTCTATTTTTTTTTTTTTGGTTTTTTTGTTTGTTTATTAGCCCCAGTTTGAGCCAAATTAGTGTAGGATGAAAATGAAAAATATAGCCGTTATTGGAGTCCACACATGAGACAGAAAATTTGAATTTAAATGTTGATATGATGGATAATGGTCATATTTTTTATTTTAATGAGATAATAATGTAGATCAAACGGGGGGTTAATATGGTAAAATGTAAATAGCAAAATCACAATTTTACCCATTTTAAATTGGTCAAAATCAATTCATTTGGTTGACTAACGGTCAAATTGATGTTTTCTATCCATTTGAATCTCTACTGCATATTTTTGAAAGGTTTGAAACCTATGGTGACACAAAGTGAAGGTTGAGATAAAATCTACAAAAAAGAAAAGGTTTGGGACCGGTGCTGCAATTTTCCCTGATCTTATTTATAGCCTTTTTAGGGGACATTATCGCATTATTATATTAGAAGTCGTAATTATATCCCATTTTCAACGATTGTTGATGTTTGTGCTTTGTGGCAGTTGACCAATAGTTCATCATGCGCACATATGAATGTAGTGCACCGTCTCGTCTAAGTCTGAGGGCAAATCAAGGCCTTCAATCATGTTTCTAGCGAATGTTAAAGTTCTACACATTTCGCTACTTAGGGGAGCTTCGATTGCCGAATCATCTTTCGCTTAATTGTGCTTTGGTGGTCGAGGTGCAAATGTTCAAAGACATGTGGGTATGCAATGGAGTCCTTATGTGATTGACCTAAAATTTAGGTGGATCATAATTATTTCAACACGTAATAATCCTCGTGTGTTGACATGTAATGAGGAGTGAAATATGTTGACATGTAAGAATATGAGACACACTATTGACATTATCATTAAAAGTTACCTAGCCTTCGTCTGGGAGGGATTGTGAAATTATGAGAATCAATTCTCATGTCATTTTCATCAACAGTGTCTCCATGTGGGGAAGACAAGAAATGTACCGAAATGTCATATTTGCCCTCAGTGCCAACAACTTTGTACTGTACTTTTTAAATAATGGATGGGTAGAAAAGTAAATAATGGACTGACATGAAGTCGGTCCATTTGTGTAAATTGGATCGTTGTGTATTCCAACGGTTAAATTTGTAATTTTAAGCTGCATATAATCGGGCCCAGACAATGCCCTAATATAAGGATCATCACCAATTTGTATATATATCATTACTCTTTTTGTAAACTTTCAATTGTAACATTAATGATACGAACGAATACATTTGTACGGAAAAATAGAACGTGTTGATCTATCTTTGTTAATGGATTTTCAAACCAATCTATTTCTATAATTCGAAATCAATCTATACTATTTCTAAATGTATTGACGCAATATTTTACCCTTTTCCACTATGGTGAAGTGCAAATACTCAACCATGGTCGAACACGATGTATTACTTTGACCATTACAATCTTTATTTTTAAATTTTTATGTATATATATATATATATATATATATTATCTAACTTGTATTTTTAATATAAAAATGATCTTTTGACACAAACAAATGAGTAACACTATATGACATCATTGATGCTTAGCATTTGTTGAGATCACACTGACCCACATCAATTTTTTGTCCAAATAAATTATTAATGGATCGTCACCATATGTGATAATATAGTGACATTGAATGATAGATTCCACTAAATGTATGAAATTGTAACTCTGTGTTATTGGATCCATCATTCAATGATATCTCCACTATCATGGTTCATGATGATAAACACCATTATTCAATAATAATACATAGCATCGTTCCAAACGAATATATCTTATTACACAGAAATCGAAAATTCTCTTATTGCAAATTAAAAGTTATACACTACAATATTTTGTTAAGTGACCTCGACTCTACTATGTAGCTTGCTATGTGTAAGGAACATTTTCCTGTTTATATTGCATGATTTTACATCTGCGTGATAATTCACACTAACCACGACACAATGTTATGCTAGACTAAGCGTTTGTTTGATGCCCCTTTTTTGGTATTTTAAAGAGTTTCAATTTTTCTATATGGTTATATTAATAAAAAATTACCTACCACCTAACATACAGTAATTTTTGGTTCAGGACAAAGATCCATTGGAAACTGGATTTCCATTCATGCCCTCATTTACTATGTGGCAATTTGTAACATTGTCATTGTAAGATGTGATTTATTATACAAATGCATTTGAGGGTAGATTGAGAAAAAAAAGTGATATTGCCTTGAAAACAACTTATCGTTCAAGTGATAAAACTACATGTCACTCTTCAAAGGCCCACTATGCTATTGAAAATATTATTTTCCATCTAAAATAATGGGCATCAATCAAACGCTAAGTTATGTCGCATCCATTTAGAATCCTCCACAAGTTGGATTAATGGACTGACCAGATTCGCATATTTTCACAGAGCTAATATAACATGTTGATGTCTCTAGGATACAAAACTTATCGTTTAATAGCTATTTTGCTAGCCAACCAAACTTATTCCTAGCAATTGGAAAAGTTGTACTATTGCTCTTTATTGTTTAGAGCATGTTTGACGACCATTTTGGTAGAAATAAAGAGTTTTGAATAGTGATTTCTAGGAAAATGTATGGTTAAAAAGTATGAAATTTTTTTGGTATATGTGTAGAATATTTTATTGTACGAATGTGTGGGTGAAAATGATATTGTAAAAAATGATCTACTAAATTAAAGAGTGTCAAACATACATTTATTTAGAAAGTTAGTCTCGAACTTTAAAAACTTGATTAATCTTCATCAAAATGGTCATGTGACTCTTACGAAAGTATACCTTACTTAAATTTGGGAACACTATACTTATTCGAGAAGCTAAATATAACTTGATAGGATTGGAACAAAATTGATTTTAGATAGTTTAGTCTATTGGAGATTGGTTAAGAAGCTAATTTGCTCATTTTTAATGACTGAAGGCCTAGTTGTTATTGAGACAATAAGTTGGGGTGAAGGATGCAATTTTCTCCTTTTTAATCTTTCGGGTAGGACTCTACTTTTCATCGAATTACTGAACCCCACTTTTTACTTTTTCTTCCACTTCTTTTTGGCATTTTCTCCAACTCTTTAACTATAGTAAAAACTTAAAAGATGCGATGACGCAATTAATTATCTTTTGAATTGAGTTAATATAATTGCAAGAGGGGAGAGATAATCGATATTTAAAAATAAATTAAATGTACTTTTAAGTTACTTATTTATAATTTTTAAAATTACTTTCTTAACCAACAAAATTTCAACTACATTCTATCAAGTGCAAAACGACCTTTATCTTTAATATTACATTGAGCTTTGCACTTTATCTTGAACTAATTTAAAGAGTTTATCAATTTGGTCTTTAGTTAGAAAGAATTTTATAATTTGTTTTTGCTTTTACTCTTCTTAGTTTTAGTTACATCCCCTATTTACAAGAAATTTTCAGATTATATAAATAAATAAATTATTAAATGTTAAAAAACGATTCTATTGAAGCAAATATTTTTTATTATGTACATGTAGTAGGACTTTATTAAAAGTTCAAATTATTAAAAAGACGACTTGACGCTTTCATGTGCGGGCTCATTAGGCCCGCCTTTCTTTATGTCGTTTCGGCCCAACTTTCTTGTCTTGCTAAGATTTTAACACTAGTATCTTGAGTTTACTGAAACATTAGTAATTGTCATATAATTCCATCAATAGTCAGTACTTAAAAGGAAAAAGAAAAAAGAAAGTATTTATCTTTAGTTTTAGAAGACTGAAAAAGTTTGTTATAAACTTTGATGTTATTCTGAAAATTCAAGATTGTACTATTTTTAAATTGTTAGGATATATTTGGACTGTTTCTGGATTTATTAATAAATTTATGCGCTGCTGCTTTTAGACCGCGAGTATTTTCTTGAGATTTTAAATATTCCTACAATATATAAAAGAGGAAAGTTACTTTCACTGTTCATTGTGCGTCACGTCGTCATCATGATGATGTCATCGTCTACTAAACATAGGCGTTCACAGGATAAGTAGATCGAACTTTCCATGTCGATTAAAAAATTAATCATATTATAAGTATGTTCAAAAAGTTTTAAAACAGGTTTTGTGCAACAAATTCCTGTAGTGTTGAAAAAAAAAATGTTTTTGTTGGTTTTTGTTCTTGTTGTTGCTTTTGCTGCTTCCATTATGAATTTTTGTGTGCTTAACTGTGTGTTATCTTCAGTTACGTTCTTTTTATACTGTATTAGGAATGGACGCTTTTAATTTGTGATCCAAGAGGTGGTGCAAATTGATCCTTGACCTGAAAACTTGATTCTCATGGAACCATGTTAAATTTGGTCATTCTCTGATCACTGAACGTATCTTTTTATTTTACATATAGACAATTTCATATTAAATTGTAAATTTGTGGGATACATTAAGTATTATTTTCACAGCCTACTCCTCAATTGACGTGGTATCTCCTTCATTCATAACACTATAAATTCAAAACCTATATAGATTTTCTCCATTTTAGCAAATTATTTTTCCTGTATCTTGAAGGGAAAATGATAGAACAAACGTATGAGAAATTTTGATACGGTCAAAAGGTACTTTCCCTGTATTCGTTACTCAATAAGTGGTATAGACTATATAATGAACGATATTTGATACTATACAGTTTTAACAAAGCCATTAATAATAACTACTACTATGCAGATGGAATGGCAAAGGACTATAGTAAGGTTATCGTAGTTAATTTTATCAATGATTTTATCAACACTAGTAAATTGAGAAATGTGGTTAGTTATACAAATGCATTTGAGAGTAGATTGAGAAAAAATAATATTGTTTTAAAATACAACTTACCATTCAAGCGATAAAACTACATGTCCCTCTTCAAAGACCCACTATACTATTGAAAACATTGTTTTCCACCCAAAATAATGGCATCAATCAGACGCTAAGTTATGCCGCATCCATTTAGAATCCTCCACAAGTTGGATTAATGGACCGCCCAATTTCGAATATTTTCACGGAGTTAATGTAATGTGTTGATGGCTATAGGATACAAAAGTTATCGTTTAATAGCTATTTTGCTAGCCAACCAAATCTATTCCTAGCAATTGGAAAAGTTGTACTATTGATCTTTATTGTCTAGTTTCTGGCAACCATTTTGGTATAAATAAAGAGTTTTGAATAGTGATTTTTAGGAAAATGTGTGATTAAAAAATATGATTTTTTTTTATATATATTTGTAAAATATTTTATTGTGCTAATATGTGATTGAAAATGATAATGCAAAAAATTATATAGTAAATTAAAGAGTGTCAAACATACACTTAATTAGAAAGTTAGTTACGAACTTTAAAAACTTGATTAATCTTCGTCAAAATGGTCATGTGCCTCTTACGAAAGTAAATCTTAATTTTTTGAACACTATTTTAATTCGAGAAGCAAAATATAACTTGATAAGATTAGAACAAATTGATTTTAGATAGTAAATATTGGAGATTGGTTAAGAAGCTAATTTGCTCATTTTTAATGGCTGAAAGCCTAGTTGTTATTGAGACAATAAGTTGGGGTGAAGGATGCAATTTTCTTCCTTTTATCCTTCGGATAGACTCTACTTTTCATCGAATTACTGAACCCCACTTTTTACTTTTTCTTGCACTTCTTTTTGGCATCTTCTCCAACTCTTTTAACTACAGTAAAAACTTAAATGATGCGATGACCCAATTAATTATCTTTTGAATTGAGTTAATATAATAGCAAGAGGGGAGAGATAATTGATATTTAAAAATAAATTAAATGTACTTTTAAGTTACTTATTTATAATTTATAAAATTACTTTCTTAACCAACAAAATTTCAACTACTTTCTATCAAGTGCAAAACTACCTTTATCTTTAATATTACATTAAATAAATTATGGTGAGCTTTGCACTTTATCTTGAACTAATTTAAAGAGTTTATCGATTTGGTCTTTAGTTGGAAAAAAATTTATAATTTGTTTTTGCTTTTACTCTTCTTAGTTTTAGTTACATCCCCTATTTACAAGAAATTTTCAGATTATATAAATAAATAAGTTATTAAATATTAAAAAACGATTATATTGAAGCAAATATTTTTTATTATGTACATGTAGTAGGACCTTGTTAAAAGTTCAAATTATTAAAAAGACGACTTGACGCTTTCATGTGCGGGCTCGTTAGGCCCGCCTTTCTTTATGTCGTTTCGGCCCAACATTCTTGTCTTGAGAAGATTTTAACACGTGACACGTAATATTTTTGACTTGCTCTCGATCGAGTCATAATCAAAATGAAAATATTTTATTTATTCCTAGTATCTTGAGTGACTCAATAGTCAAAATACTTAAAAAAGAAAAAGAAAAAGAAAAAAAGAAAGTACTAGGATAAATTGCTATTCAGGCGCGGAACAGTTAAACTGCTATTTAGGTACAAGAAGATATCTTTCTGTTGAAATGATGATAATGACAACGAAATGAAAATAATCATACATAACCTTTACCATACTTGCACGTAACCTCTTGATCATAGGTTGTAGCCTATTTTCTGGTCAGCTTTAAATATTACCAGAATCATATTAAAAAACTCCCACTAGTTTATCTGTTTTCATTTTTATTTTAATTAATTCAAAAAGGTTATGATGATAAAGAAATCAACATAAATTTTACAAGAAAGAAAAAAACAGCTCATAATGATGATGACGGGAGTTGTGCAGGACCACTGTATATTCCACCTGCACCAAATACAGAGATACTCTTCCAGTAAGCACTTAACCACACACAAAAATTGAAAATTCCCAGCAAAAATCATATTTCTCTGTGATTGTGAACGAATGCTCAGATTATTTATCATCTCGAAAAGATTTATGGGTATCTTCCCAGTGCCCTCTCACAAATTTTGATTCTGTTTCTTTTCTGGTTTTTTGCTGGAAATAAGCAAGAAAATGCGTGAAACTCCTTTGGATATTTTCTGAAACACGTTTCTTTTTATTTTTGGTTCTGCAGTGGATTGATTGCTTTTTTGGGTTCCTTTCTTTTCTTGTTTGTACTGAAATTATTCGATTAGAAAAGTAAAAATGAGTGTGATGTGTCTCTGTGCATGGTTTCTCTCTTTCTCGATACTCCTGTTTCTTGTTCATTTTCTTTTTCATCCGTGACTGTAATTAATGAGTCTGCTATGGCTGACTTAGTCTTTCTCCGTTTCTATCCGCACTTTTTTATTCTTTATTTTTTTTTTTTCACTTTTTTTTTTCTTGGTACTTATCATCTTTTCTTCTTATTTTTGCAGCTTCAATCGTTTTTCTTGTGTGTTGTTCTTCTACTTTTCATGTTATCGTAGAGAACTATGGGTTTTCTGATGGTGTTTCATTTTTATTGCAGGTAGAACAGGGGCAGTTCAGTGATTTGTGATTATTGAAGTTTTTTATTTAGATTAACCACCTAACAATTCAAGCTAATTAATCACAATTAATGTTAATTTGTGGTTGACACATAAAATGGGAGATGTTATGGAGAAAAAGAAAAGTTGAAAGTAGGTTCATGTGATTGTAATTATAAGTTAGTTGGGCACATGACATTTTTTTGAAAGGTCTCCGTTTCTTGAAATTGAACACATGATCGTTTGAGGAAAAGAGATGGAGCCTTTGAATCCAAAATCTCTTGAGAGAGTTGTTTCACAGAGAGCTTTTCAGATGGGCAGTTCATTCCCATGCCAATTATGTGTGGTGGGTTTTCTTTGTGGGGTTTGCCTTACCTCATTTTTTCTGGCTGCTCTTACTTCATTTGGTGCTTCTGCCTTTGTTGGTATTTCATTTTCAACATTTTCAACTGGAACTCCCTCTTTGAATTCTAGCCCAGTAGCTATCAGTAAGTTCAATTTTCTGCTTATCTCCCCTGTTTTAATATTTTATTTTATTTTTTGCTGTTATTATTGTTGTTGTTTAGTCCTAAATTTTTTATTTTGGACTGAATTTTCGAGTACTATTTTGATTTGGATTAGAGCATTGCTTGTTATAGCATTCACGTGTTTTAGTATTTGAAATTCATGAGTTATTTGAGGTTGTCTAAATTCATCCCATGGGCTACAGTCAAAAGTACTAAGGAATGTTTCTTAAATGTGAAGCTGAAGTAACTTAAAGTGGGAATCAATCCTTTGGACTTTAGACAATTTCATGATAATCAATTCACTTTATCCAATGACATCCTTTCTGTGCAAGTAACCCCAATTTGTCATTGACGTGAAGTTGATAGCCATTTTTTGAAGTTGTGTTAGTTACTGATGTGATCTAGAATGATGGCAACATTCAGCTTTCTAGTATATGGTTATGAGAAGAAATTAGGAATTACAACATTGGAAAAGCAGTAAATCTTAGTAAGCACTGGTCGAGACACAGAGCATGAAAACTGACAATTTTGAAAATATGTGAATATAAGATAATCATTATATATAATTCTACTGTTTAGTTGCAAACATTAGAAATTTCTGCTTGCTACGGTGTATTTAGTTTATTTACCGTTAGTCCTGAGAATCTCCCTCCTAGCGTCAATTCTCTTGAAATTTTGGGCTCCCTAAATCCTACAATCTAGCAGAAAGTTATTAATAGTTTTCTCCTTTGTGATTTTTAATTTAATTTTGTAGGGATATAAAAAACTGAGGCCACTGTTTAACAACTTTCAGATTTGACTACAAGTGCTTCAATCACTGTTGGTTGGATTAACAAATAATACATTAATTTGTTATGTGTTAGATGTTACAGGTGGAGACATTAATGCGATACAGAGAGAAAGAGAGGTAATTATGCATTCACAAGGAAGTACTAGCCCTGGAATGGACGAGAAAGTGTCTTCACTATATTCAGCATGGAGTGGTTTACTTAGTAAATCAATAGATGAGAATGGTCAATTTTCCCAGTGGACCGTTTTGAGAAAATCCAACGTACCAAAAGCCCCTCACTTGGAGAACTGCAAGTTGAGTGCGGAAGTAAACCAACGTCTTGATAGGAGACTTCGAAATGAATCTTTCCCGCCTTGGACAATTTGGAAGGGACGGTTGGATGACTTCCCACTGTCTATAACTGATGAGCAGCTGAAGAACTACAGGGATCAGATGATATCTGAAGGATCTTATCCTCCCTGGGTAAGTGTCATCATGTTTTCTAATTATCTTTTGAAGATTGACTTGACGAATCTCAGATAATTTGGTAGGGATATACCTTTTGAAGAATTTACGATCCATTGTTTGCTTGAATAGTAGCATGCAGCCTATGTTGTTTACGAAGAAATTGTTAATCAGTTAGCCAAAGAACTTCATTCTGCATCATCAATTGCAGCAATTAAGATCTGATCGTGCCTTAGAGTTGTTGGAAATGTGAGTCTCATGTGGAGGAGACATGGAGAAAGGGAGTGCGTGCTCCTCCCTATTGTGTACTGGACGAAAGATAAAAAATATTTACATGGAAATGTAAGGGTGTGTGATCTACTGTGGATGTGAGAGGGAGCTCGAGCAAATCGGGAGTTTGAGGCAAAAACTTTGTACGGATCTTTTCAAGAATAATAAAGAAATGAAGGCAGAAAACTAGGGGTTGAGTTGCCTCTGTAGTCAGATAAATATAATCACTAATTTAACTAGATAAAGTCATCCAAACTATGGGTGGTGGGGATTAAAATTAGATTTTTAGTAGATTGTGATAGAAATTTTTGAGATGTGTGGTTGAAAAGCCATGAGACCCATGCAAGATGTGTTTAATATTGATTATTTGACAAAACATAGATTAAAATCTGATTTTAATCCAAAACAAACAAGGCCTAAGTTAGGCCCTGTTATTTCAACTAATGTTTACAGTAATCCTGGCATTTGTTACTAATCTATGGATCCTTGCAGATCACAGGATCTGACGAAGAAAACTACCCACTTACCAGGAAAGTACAACGTGATATATGGCTTCATCAGCATCCAGTAAACTGCAGTGATCCCAGTGTGAGGTTTCTAGTTGCTGACTGGGAGAGATTGCCTGGATTTGGTATTGGAGCACAAGTTGCCGCAATGTGCGGTCTTCTTGCTATTGCAATTAACGAGAAAAGGGTTCTTGTCACGGACTACTATAATAGAGCTGACCATGATGGCTGTATAGGTAAAACCTGAGGAGTTAACGTATGCGATTGACAATTTCCGAAAGCTCTATAATACATTTTGTGTTTTGTGTTTAAGTTATCACTTGTTCAGTATTGCACACCAGACATATTCTTAATGTTTTGTGTAGGTGCTAACCTTGTATAATTAGCATCATTTACTAATAAGAATTCCTAATTAGTTGTGCCTCCATTTTCTTCTATGAACATGCTCTACCCAGTTATTTGTAGTCTTCCACACTGATGAAATTTGAAGTTGTCAATCAATCCTAATATTAAGATAAGTTCCATAATTGCTCATTAGCATGACATCAAATTACTGATTACATTGACAATATTTGAGTTAGTCTTGAATGTCGTGGATGATTCGCCATCTAGAACAAAATCGAATTCTTACTTTGTCAAACTACATTTTCATGGTTACAATTTAGTCATTTTTCTACAGGTTCATCACGCTCTAGTTGGTCTTGTTATTTCTTTCCCGAAACCTCCCAGGAATGTAGGAAGCGTGCATTTGAGCTAATGCAAGAAAAAGAAGCCTGGGAAAAGGGGATTATAACAAAGAAAGGCAATTATACTTCAAAAGAAATATGGGCTGGTCGGATTCCTAGGTAAAATGTTATGCATATTATCAGATTTCTCTCCTCTAGCTCAATTTCTTCTAAACACAAAGTGCACCATCTAAAGAAGCAGAACATGACAATTTTGTACTTCAGGATATGGGGAAATCCTTGGAGTATCATGCAGCCAACTACAGAGATAAATGGGAGTCTCATTGCTCATCATCGCAAAATGGACCGTCGGTGGTGGCGAGCACAGGTGTTTTTAATGTAGCAATATCATGTGATGCCATCTTGTTTACTTTAAAGGCATAAGTATTGAATAGATGTAGTATGAATGGGAATTCTATGTCGTTTGTCAATAATGTAGTATGAACGGGAATTCTACCTTAATAAAATATAAAAATTTCAAGTCAATAGGTTTTTTGGATCTTTGCCTAATATAATTAACATCTTTATCAGGCTGTGCGCTACCTGATGAGGTTTAATTCTGAATATACATGTTACTTACTAAACAAAGCACGACAAGCTGCATTTGGATGGGAAGCTGCAAAAATGGTTCTTATGTCATCTTCCAGAGATTTTAGAGAGGTTTGTAATTCTTAATCCACCGGTGTTCACTGAAATTTTAGTGGAATTACATATTGGTCACTCTTCCCATGTTCGTTCAACTTAAATTTGTTTCAGATTTCTATCTGAATTTAAGCATTTTTTATAATCAAGCTATTCCATCAATGTCTGATAGCTTGAACAGATGTGACAGTCTAATTCGAAATAACTTGACTGGCATGCCAGTTTTTCAGGAATAGACGGAACGATTAGCTTAAAACAAAGTGTTAAGTATTTAACTTCCGTGTCCAACTTGAAATAAATTGAAGTATAGTGATGTGCATAAAATTTCGTTTCAGGTTTAGTGATCACCAGTGTATTTATCCCCATTTTGTGCCTTCCATAATTTGACAGGGTTTATTTTCAGTTTTCATAAGTTACTTTTCCCTTTTCTGCAGGAATTAGAAGATAACAATGTATCTGAAATTGAAAAATTCGTGTGGTCAAATCATAAACCTTGGATTCCTCACCCTTTGTTAAGCATGCATGTGAGAATGGGAGATAAGTCGTGTGAAATGAAGGTGGTTGGATTCAATGAATATATGCATCTAGCTGAACGAATCAGGGAGCGCTTTCCTCATCTTAACAGCATCTGGCTATCTACTGAAATGCAGGTTATCTCAGTCCTAAATCCTTTGAATCTTGGAATAAATGGTCCAAGAATGTATGGCTAAGCTTAAAAAGTATACTTATAAATAATAATAAGTTTTAAAATAGATAACTTTTTTTTATTGGTAATGTTCTAAATAAGTTATTTATTTTGAGTATTTCACACTAAAGTAAGTTACAAAATATTTTTTTCTACTTGAGAGAGAAAAAACCAACATATCAAAATGTGTGGAAACAAAAAGTTATAATTTTAAATTTTTTTTTTCAAGGTTAGTCAAATATTCTTCCTGCTGTCATCTTACAGGAGTATTCTTTAATTTCAGGATGTAATTGATAAATCAAAATCTTACCCTTATTGGAAATTCTACTACACGAACGTGACACGCCAAGTGGGGAACACCAGCATGGCAACTTATGAAGCCAATCTAGGCCGGGAAACAAGCACAAATTATCCTCTTGTTAATTTCTTGATGGCTAGTGAATCTGATTACTTCATTGGAGCATTAGGTTCCACATGGTGTTATCTTATTGATGGTATGAGGAATACTGGAGGAAAAGTTATGTCCGGTTACTTGAGTGTCAACAAGGATCGATTTTGGTAGTGCCATTGCTAATTAGAAGCTTCTAGTTTCTATGGCATCTTCCAATGTGAGGTTCCTACGGTCGAGCCATGTAAAGACTGCCAGCCGTTGGACTTGCTTGAAATGTGAGACGAAGAAATGGAAGTGTCACTTTTGTAAATAAGATAATTTTAGATGTAAATCCTGAATAATGAAACTCTTGTATGTTATGAAAGAGGAATTTATTTTTGCACCCCAAACTAGCTAAAAAACTTTTTACATGTAATTACATGTACTAATGTAAATAGAAGCGTACTATATATATATATTGTTCTGAATGTCGCATATGAATTTTCTTCTAATGATTGCCAATGGAAAATAAACAGGCATGGATATACCTGCTTAAAAGCACCTTTTCATGTGCTTATTTGCACAATCCACTTATTTGTCATGAACTATTGCTTAGCTCATATTGGTGTTTTCAGCATTTGATAACTTTCTCACGGGCGATGTCTGTTGTTACTTCTCGTGTGACACAAATTTTTTGCCCTCTGCCATAGGTTATCAATGTGGCAGATTTTCCATTGTGTCTAGCCTCTCTACGATGAGTTTGGGTTAAATTGGGTTCCTAGCCTATTGCAGGACGATTGCCCTCCGTTTAGAGATCAACTTTTGGCCTCGGGCAAAAATTTGGCAGAACTGTTCGAGGCATTGGGCACACCGAATGACCAATGCAGTGCTGCCAACGCTGCATCTATTTATCCTGTACACAGTTTCTCTATGCAAGGAAAATAATCCACACCGAGTGGATATGCAATAATCGCCTCACAAGTTTGAGCCTAATATTTATCTTAGGTTTGAAATATGTAGTTACTATTAATTTTTTCAGGCCGATGTGGCTCCACGACAGGGGACGTACTTATGGTTGCGAACTTTTTTGGGCTTATGCGACTCTAAGCAGGTGAAGGTGTAAAAATAATTATTAAAGAGAATCAATATAATAAAGCAATCGAATTAAGATTATTAAAAGCATTTTCAACTTTTTAAAGTACAAAGAGTTATTGGGCATAGCAATAATAGTGAGTTTGTGCTCTTGTTTGAGTCCCATTAGAGGGGGGGCCGCATTGATAGATGTGTTTATGAAGTGGGAGCAATTCCTTGTCATTATTCAACTTTTTGGGATTAGACCATTCATATGCATTGATTGACATTTTTTTTTATGTATTATTAAAAATCTGACGGCTGAATGAAAAAAGTGTTGACAAGATCAATATACCAAAATTTGTTAAATTCACACGTGTGTAAATCATTACGTCAACATTTATGTACATGTAACATGATCCGACCTTTTTAGGGTAATTTGCAAGTTCATATTTTGGCATACCATTCTTATCCTCAACTACAACGAAGGAAACTCAATTAGGTATGATATTAAACACCACCTATATTAATATTTCTACGGATTAATATTATAGATATATACTATTTTAAATCGTAATTTAGTGTAGCATGTCATGTTGTCATTTTATTTATAAATTTGAGTTGCTCGAGAAAGAATTAGTTTTGAATACAATTAATCTCGTGTGTCAAATTCATTCTTATTTAATGGCTGACATGTACGCACTTTCATAGACGAGTGACGGTGATACTTGATTATAGCGTCTTTCACTTTTGATATAACATTAAACTAATACATTTAAATGGTTAAGATATTAGAAGACGATACGTTTATTTACTTAAATTAATCTTCAACATGGACAAAACTTGTCACATGCGCCTTTTTTTACGTGTTCGATCTGACATTTCTCAATAGCTTAAACTCGTCATGTGACTCCCATAGAAACGCGTCACTTCTAAATTTTAGAGACGGGTCCAAGTTGATAAGTAAATTTAACGTTATAGCAGAGACAAACATTGAAAACTGATAATGTAACAAAAGGTGACCCACGCATTAAAGCAAGCCTGAATATAGACATCATCTAACTACTAACACGAGTTGACAATAGTGTAAATTTTAAATATAAAGAAAGCAATACCTCTAAAGACACTGCATTACAAAGCAAAATTTTAACAGACAACTAAGAAAAAGAATTTGATGATGGCATCAAGCAGAAGAACCACTGTTATCACAACACTAATTCGTAAAAGAAACTGTACTAGAAATAGAAAAGAACATCGACTCTTAAATAAAATAATTAATTATATATTTTTTTTTCAGAACTACAAAAGGGAAAAGCCCTACTAGTTGTAAACTAACGTGATCTGTAACCAATTAGCGGCCAGCCATTTGGCCTGCTCTTGCCAAGTCTCAGTAATCTACTACAAATCACTATGCATCGGAATTAACAATTCTTTAGCTTGGTAAGCATGCTATGCGCATATAACCTCAAAATTTCATTGGCAGATTGATCTCCTTTGATCACTTCTCCCCCAAAATTACTCCTCTACTGCTAGATAAAAGCAAGTTACAAAGAATCACTATGGACACCTGAAGACAATTAATAAGAGTTGTGAGGATAGTGAAGAAAAGAATTCGAAGAACACAAGAAACTAAATAGGTAAGAAGCAATCAATTATTTAATACCTCATCTTGGTATTACAAACTGCATCTCAACGTATGTAAAGCAGTCATCATAAACGGAAAATGAGTCCTCATCAGACAGCTTTCGCTATGTCTAAGAAAAGTGTGTGTGAGAGATTGGTCCTTTCAGCACTTTTTTAAATAAATGGTAGTGGAGATATGCATATGATCAAATTTTTTTGTTCGATAGAACTATAGAATAGCTATGAGGAAATTTATTATGAATACCTGGTATGAGTTTTCAAAAGTGCTTATTTCATTATTCCAATAAACGTGTATAGACTAATTTTGAATCAAAGTGGTGCACAGAGGTGGTCATAAAGGACAATTCCCTCATTTTCAAATATGCAACCACCAAAAAAGAGGGCAGTGGACGCCATGCTCATTTCTAAGGGGGCAATGTTCTGCAGGACTTGCATTTAAGATGAAATCTACAGGACTAGCTGACTAGGAGGTGAAGCCAGCTCAGATGTTACTTGCAAAGATCAACAATGTAAATGTTGATGTTATTGGGGATGGTAGGATATGATGGAAAGGTGGAAAGAATGAATTACTAGAGACTGCTGCAGGCAGGAGTGGGTGCTTGCACCTTATTGCATTATGTGGAGAAAGAGAACCAAGTGTTATTTTAAGGCATAGAGAATTAAAAAATAAAATAAAAAGTGAAATTTTCTTTTCTTTTCAATATTCTGGAGCTCCTAATCTGTCCCACCATGTAAAGATTCTTGGATAGGTTTGTGAAATTTTCTTGCATTTAATTGAATTCTGGTTTAGTGGTTTACATAAACATTCTTTCTGGTTCTAAACCATATCCATTCTTGGTTGTCAAGAATCATGGCTATTCAAATTAATAATGAAGAACATCTGAAACTCTTTTCTTGTCTCCATTTTACCTCATCAAAATGACTGAAAATTGTCCATATGGAGACCCATAAAGTCTGACTCTTGTTACTTTAGGCTCCAAATGCAGTAATTATCAGTCAAAATAAAGGGGTGGTGATGCACTAAATCCAGATGAAATCTTGATCATCAGAATGAAAAATAATAGACTGAAAAAGAACTCTATCCAGTGGTCAATAAGTATCTCACCATAAAGAACTCAAAAGGGAGCCTCAAGAGATTCGTCCCAGACATCTGCACTTCCATTCGAGGCATCTTCTGCATCTTCCTCCATTGATAGCCTAATATATTCTCTGTGCGCAAAGCGATCCCACTCAGTCAAATTTGGGTTCTCACGTTCCTGTTCAGGAATTAAAAGTAGGGGGAAATAAATCATGCCAACCCTGCTAAGCATATTGAAAATCGCAGTCATTGAGCATTCACTAAAAATAATGAAGTTGCAAGCATTACCTGACGAATTAGAAATGGATCACGAGTTTCAAAAGCCATGAACTTATTGAGGTTAAAAAGGATATTGAAAACACTGCCAGAGAGCTTGCTGCTCTTTAAGTCGCGCAACATAAAATAGCTATCGTCCTGAGTATGAAATAATTCTTGTTACAAGAAGTTATAACAAGTACAAGCCAATTAGAATTAAAGTACAGCGTATGTCATCAAGGATGCATCAACTCAAAAATCTATACGGTATGAGTATGTTTGGGAAGTGTTCACAAACAATAGTGTTTATAAATAGATAAAAATAAGTGGTGGAGAATTGGATAGTACTTATGGGTTCTACGAAATGTGTGGATACAAAGTGGTCTAACTTTTATAAACTGACATTTGACATCAAACAGGAAGTGTCGACGAGAGAAACTTGTTCAGCCACAATGTTCACAAGATGCCACTACGATTCAGTTTTCAGAACCAGCACTCTTCAGAATTTAGGTATTAAGTTCTACCTAGGATGTCATAAAACTCACAAAGTTCCAGCTGATTACAACCCTATCATGGTACTTCGCTCAGTTAGTCAGTTTCTTCTAAGCTTAATTTTTCTTTTTGATAAGAAGCGGAACCTTATTAATCAAAGGACTGTATTTCCTATTCATGGAGTAGGGCAAGGTATCCTCTATACACAAAATTAAAAATTAAGAAAATATTACTTCTTTCCAATTAAAAACTAGTGCAAAGGACACCCTCCCGTGGACGGAGGCCCATAACATGACTAGGAATTTTGGCTTTTCCAATAACTCAAAAAAAACTTCCGATTTTCCTTCAATAATCTCTACCATTTCTTTCAATCATATTACCCAAAGAATGGATGAAACTACTGATTTCCACAATAAAACCCCTACTACAAACTGAAACAAATTGGCTTTTGCATCTTATGGTACACATCCAAGCTAAACCTGCTTCCTGTAACAACCTACACCATAGTATCCTTGCTACTTTACAATGTAAAAGGCATGATCAAAATATTCCAAATCATTTCATCAGATTATACACTATGAACCAATGAACAAAATCACAAGTATAGATCTTCCTATGAAAAGCCAACCTAAAAACTTTAGAATGTAAAACAGAAAGTCATTGTATTCAGAACCTTTCTTCAAATTACACACTATGAACCTTTGAACTAAATAACATGTATTGATCTTCCCTTGCAAGCCATCTAATCAATCATTATAATAGTGTAAAGGTTATACAATTTCCAAATGCACTTAAAGATTAAAAGATTGGGTAACAAGGCAAAACAACCAAAGCTTAGAGACTTAAAAGGAAAATAATCCACTATTTCACCTAAACGGTGAGGTTACAGGAAGAATTCAAGGATAGCTAACCGAGGATTTTTCTGTTCCACAAGTTTCTAGGAAGTTAGAAGTCTCAACTCATGCCTCCATTTGGAAGAAAACCAGCGTACACAGTAGGAATATACAGATTATATAATTAAAAGAAAACTACCATCCCAAACATCTTCCGAAAACGGAATCTTTTTACACCATAACGACCTCGTGTCCTGAACCAGATAAATGATTATATAAACCTCCAAGAGTTTATAAACAAGCCTTTGAACGTTGTTTTGTAATCCCATCTTGGGCCAGACCATCTTCTAAGCATGACTCTTGAACAATTAAAAGGGCCTTGGCTCATGCAGTCACATGCTTTAAACGCCAAGCTAGGACTCATAATAATTTAGCAAAATAATGATACTACCAGAAAAGCATAACAAGCAATTGCTGTAGAGGAATTTAATTCAGAAAAAAAAAATTAAAAGAAAAGTTATATGGCTCCACAGAACTGCTAGTCAAGGCACCTAAAGCATGGTAAGACAAAAAGAACAAAGCAAGATACACAAAGATGAAAAGATTTAAGAAACAAAGTCCATCGGAAATGCACCTCTGGACTAATCATGTCAACCATCTGGCACAAAATATCCTCAAAAAGCACAGGCTCCTGGGCCATGCATTCCATTCTATGCAACTGCTCTTCATAAAAGAATTGCATTTCATTCCTCGTAATAACTCCATTTCCATCCAAATCTATGCACTTGAACCTGACAAAGATAATTAGTTTTACATTCATACAGAACAAAATAGAAGATACTTGTCAAAATAAGCTAAATGGCTGGGAAGGATTCATCAATTAGTCTCGTTTGGATACAAATTTATAAATAGTTTATAAATTCAATTAAAATTAAACATGAATTTCAACTACAAATTCATAACTACTACCCATTATTATCCAAACATTTCATGGGACCCACTACTATTCATCTTTATAAACCATTTATAAATTTTCCAAACGGAGGCTTAATCTATTGTTCCCAATTCTTACAATTAATCTTTTTTCTTCTCTTTGCATGTACACGGTAATCAATCCCAATTTTTAAAATTCCTTGATACCATAATTTCAGGAACCATAGAGGAAACAGAGTTTCAGACATTTAGTTCGTTCATAATTTTACCAGTTTCTACAGGATACTCAAACTGAGGGCAAGTAAAACCATATTATTTTTCCTTGGGTTATCCGTAACTCTTAAACTAGCCCCTTTCGGACAATGACTCCGTAGAACCACACCCTTTCAACACCAAAAAATAAAGTTGTCCCAGCCATAAAAGATCTTTGCCAGAAGTAACAATCCAGAAGCAGACCATTTCCATTCACTCAAAGATCAAAACTGTTAAAAAATAAATTCTCAAAACTCACACGTAACTTCATTCTCCTGTGTGGTTGAAAATAAATTCAAACTTAGCTGTCATCTATAATGAGCCTATGGTTAAAATACCTCAGAATAGGAAAAGTATGAAAGTGCAAAAACCAAATTTGCATGGATACTGGTGACATCTTTTTATTTTGGTAAATAAAGGGTACAAATAGAAAAAAGGCTTAGCTTGATGTACTTATAATTAAGAGAGTGCACATACCAATACTCAAGACTAGGCTCAGATGATTTATCCTCCTCTGACAATATGAAGTAAACAAAATCTTCATATCCCATCTTTCCTTCAACCTTACTGGTGAACTTTCTGGGGACCTTAGACAATTTAAAATTTAATTACTTAAAAAGAAATTGAAGAAGCGTCGATTAACGAATAAATTAGTCATCAAAGCAATGTGGCTTTAATAGAAATAATAGCACACATAAGAACCTGAGAAAATATTCTGTCAACAATCCTGTAGGTAAGTGCATGGTTACCATATCTGATGAGGTTTTCTTTATCGATCAGAAAATCATGATCCGTATCCAGCTCCCAGAATTTGCAATATATTACGTAAAAATGTTCATAAGAGAAGTACCTGTAGCAAACGGGAAAATGGGAAGGAATAATAATGAGGATGAATAGGAGATCACATAAGATAAAGTAATAATGCACAAGTTGTATAAGAGAAGTTAGCATATAGTATTTTTTTCCTACGACGGTTGCTTGGTAAATCAAAACCTCGAAGAAGTTATTAATGTTACTCTCACAAATACTGATCTCCCTTAGGTGAAAAAATTACTTTCCATGAACTTGTTGAAAACAATATTTAAATGATATTAAATATCAATATTTAAATGATATAAATGTGTCCTTATCTAGCATATTAAGCTTTTGGATCAAGTGATTCATCAGGATTTTACAAGCAAACGTTCCATTTCTGTTAGACCATCTCGTGAAGAGTCACACAATACAGCTCAGTTCAAATGTTTCCTATATAACTAATGCAGTCAAAACTTAATCCAATTATGCTATAAATCATTAGCAATTAAGAAATAGGTCATAATAAACAAGAACTATCACCCCCCCAATAAATGTAAAACCAATGAAGGTTTCCTATATTTACCTCAATACTTTGTTGATATCTTCTTCTTCATCTGCATGTTGCATTGCAGCAACTAAGTTCGAGTGTTTCAGCTCTCTGAGGGTAAGACGACCATTACCCGATCTATTCACGTAGTAAAATATTCGATGTATTACAGTTTCAGCTGGCATTGCAGTAAATTGAAATGTTAACATTCAACCAAGCAATGTAGTTTCTCTTACTAACAAAAAAAATTGGCAAGACAAATGGAAAAAGTAGGCCACATAAAGTTAGCAAAATAAAAAATATTTTTTAACCATATCAAGCCATATTTTTTTTAATGTACTTCAAATTCTAAAATATTCTAGTGAGATTGTATCACTATGGTGAATGGAACCCATAGCCATGAGAACATTTTATCCTGACTAACCTATCACAGAGTTTTGATTTTGATTCACAAAATCCAAAAATATAAAATCTCCATCGAAAGAAGATTACTAAGATAAAAGAAAGTGCAAGGAACTTTATGATTTGAAATTATTGTTCCAAAGTTAAGAGTAGGCAAGAATGAATAGAGGTGTACATATTTTTGTTACAGAGCACCAAATGATTGATACACTGTCCTCTATTAGTCTAGTATTTGAAAATAATTTCTTTCTAATTCCCCTACATATATTTAATGAAGAGAATTCTTTTTTGGTCATAATAGCTATATCGAAAGAACTTCTTCCTAAACTATTTTAGAAAGAAACAAAAGCACTTGTGCAATGGATATGTCAAAGGAAGGATTATAACCCTGGCTGGAGGAAGAGAACTACGAGAGCACAGAAATCTAGGAGAGTCATATCAATCATCTCCCCCTGTATGAACTCTTGGTAATGATTCCTACTTATGATCTTTACTTTATTGAAAGATAATGTCACTACATCTCTCAGCTGGGGGCCTAATCGTCAATCTACTCCACATGGCATGAGGAATTTGCATGACTAGAAAGGAATTTCAAAGAAAGAATGAAAAGCTGCCTCAAATTCAGGTGCCTCTATAACTTCTTTTCTCGCTGTGGCTAAATTAATGTATATCTCTCCACTAGTGCTTCTTTGTTTTTATAATTCACCAATTGTTTACTACCTCTACCTCCATATAGACCAAACAAATTGAAGGGCAAAATAATTGTCAGCATAAAGAAAGATATATAAATATGGGAGGATCTGGGTCCTCTACATCATATAAAAGAAAAGGAAGCAAGGAAAAAAAAAACTACTGCAGGTACAAGTTCCATGTACTTCATGAATAAAATGAGCCAACCAGATGTAATACGAGTAGCAAGCACATCATTTCAAATTTACATTCTGTAACTAGGTAAACTAGTTTTCAAGTTTTACACTGTAACAACTAGGTATTATAATCTACTCATTGTTAATCAGGAAACAAAATGATCTCTCAGAAAACAATAAACCAATTCAAGTGCATATTAGCAATGTCTCTAACAGTGTTCCAATGTTTAGAAAAATGACATGAGCCACTGACTATGATACACAAATGACATAATTTTAAAATGTGATAGTGGCAGCAGCAGCTTTGTATTTATGCAATGTAGTAATAGTATCTATAATATCACACTTGTATTAACAAGCAAACAAATTCAAACATTCAAAAGCAACTAAACCAAAATTGATCGAGCTAGCCAGCAAGTGAAGTACAACATACCATATCTTTCTTGGAATTCAGGTGTGCTGTGTAAGAATTCCAAACCTGGATGAGTTTCCAAAAGTTCTCGAAGCACAGGTTTGAAGTCATCCTATTGTCAAGGTGATCAGAATTGCAAATGTAAGAAAGAAAAGAAAAGTAAACAATGACTTGATTAGAGTTTCTATCAGAAAAAAATAACTGTCAGTAGTCATATGACCTGAGTCAAGTATTTGAAATCTGGCTGCTTCAAGAGCATGTATATCTGGGTTGCTATATCTTTGGTCAACATATTGCCATTGATCCAATAATCAACAAATGCCTCCCTGTATGCACATTGATAGTTCGTATTAGTGTTGATAATATAAGAAATTTCTGAGTTGTTTCTACTTTCTAGTAATAGATTTTAATTCATTTTCATTCTATTACATAATACCTAATTTGAGCCCTTGTTTGGTCCCCATTACATTCTCTCATTTTCAACCTCACATTCTAAACTACAATAATATTAGACGCAAACCCAAAACTTTTCCCCATCAAAATATTATTTTAAAATGCATTTTCATCCCCAAAAAAAAATGGGGCTCAAACAGGCACGGAGAATTTATTAATTCTATTTTATTATTTTATTTATATTCATGCGCAAGTAAGACATTTAATTTGTTCATTTGTTTTATTATGAATTTTTAAGAATGGCTTATTATGAGCATACTTTTGTATTTTTATATTCTTTTGAATTATTCTATTGGCCTGTCTTGAGGCATGTGCCTCAAAGCACCCCAAGTCTTATGTCTCAACTCGCAGAGGTAAAACGTTGGTATTCGATTAAACCTTTTTAAAAATTGATAATTGAAAGACGCTATGCAAAGTTATACCGTAAATGTAACAAGGAAAAATGACTATCATATATCAGCCTTATATCACAAAGAGAGGACTATGATTCTAACCTTACAAAATCAAATATGATCCTAACATAATCTTAGAAAATCTGTCAATTATCTAAAGGTTAGCCGCTGAGGAAAAAGGTAGCATGCTATAACCTAGGTCCCACATCATCTAATGAACTACATCTAAAGATTCATGACCTTTCGGACTCATTCTCATTGATTTTGTAAAGAAGATAAGGAAGAATCAATAACGTATTTAGAGGATGTTTTGTATCTTCTATTTGGAGCAAGATATTTAAGCTCCTAAGTAGCTTTAAAATCATATCTTTCAACCTTTGAACTGCAGGAAAACTGTTTGAGGCCTGTTACCTTTTAGGTGAGAATGACTTGTTTCCACATTACCTTACCTAGGTTAAGTTAAAATACATAGCCTTCTCAGTCTTCAAATTTTTCAGTTATGTTGTGTAAAATATTTCTTTTCACCCACAATTTCCAATATTCTGAACTCGTAACACATTATAAAAGAACTAAACACAGATCAAATTCGGATAAGAAGTCATATAGAAGGACATTACTATCATTGAATAGACAAGCGGTCCCCAACATTTCCTCATCTTTGAGGCCAAGCTCCAATTGAACACACAATGAGAATCAAATAAAGAAAAGAAAGGCAGGAAAAAAACACGAGCATTTGGATAGCTAATCTATAAAATATTAAATATTACATTAAGTGAGAATCATTTTTTAGACAATTCTAGGCCCTATTATAATTTAGTTATTTCAATAATACCTTATTTTTCGTTTTTCAATATGTATTTAATTTATTTATTTATGTAATTACCATCAATATACATGTACATTTAACAAATTCATTTCACCTGTGTGCATTCATTAGTATAAATTCACTATTATTAATTCTCAATTAATTAACATTCACATGCATTTAATTAATATTCATCTTCATTTATACATTTCAACGTAATTAATTCTAATTACAAGTTAATTAGAATTTCACATTCAAGAATGCATTTCATTATTCACGTCCAAGTATGTTAATTAACATCCAATTTTACTTGAAATAAAATATCACATCAAGTGAGAACTATTATTTGGACAATTTTAGTCCCACTATAATTTAATTATTTCAATAATACCTTACCATTCATTTTTCAATACATATTTAATTTATTTAATCATTTAGTTATCATCAATATATATGTACATTTGACTGATTCATTTCACCTATTTGATTTCATTAATGTATGAATTCCTTATTATTAAGTCTCAGTTAATTAACATTAACAATAAGATACACGTTCATTTAATTAATATCCATCTTCATTCATACATTTTAGTATTATTAATTCTAATTATAAATTAATTAGAATTTGACATTCAAGAAAGCATTTCATTATTCACGTCCATACGCTAATTAATATTTAATTGTATTTAATTGAAAATTAAATAAATGGTTTAACATTCATTATCACGTATATATTCTCTGATATTAATTCTAAAATCATGCTACAATAACATTTTGGATAACAATGCAAGATGACAGAAACGTCACTTTAACAGAATTTCATTGGACTGTTTTAAAAACAGTCAGCACTGTCATCCAATCTTTTTTTGCCACAATTTTCACCCGTCAACCAAGGTGTTAAATTCCTCGAGGGAAAGCATAATTCTTAATTCTAAATTAATTAGCATTCACGCATATTCAACTATTACTTTTACAATACTTATAAAGCATTTCATAATAACGTGCAACGCCCGTTCAATGTTGACTATTTCCTCATAAAAGACTTGCTTATGAATTATTCTATTAGATAGTTTCACGTGAAGATAGCTCGTTCTTTCGAGTGTCCCATTCTCAACCCCCAACCCCATTCACCCACCGACCCCTCGATTTCATTTCCCCTCTTCCTTGATTAAAAGGACAATTATCTTCTGAACTACATTAAGGGCCTGTCTGGTGGCACTTTTCTTAAATTTTAAGGAATTTTCAGACCGTTATACAGTGAATGGAGGGGAGAAGCTGCACGTGTTGACCATAAAATTCCAGCCGCAATTGTTGAAAAAAACCTGCAGCCATCATTTTTATTGTGAAATGACTTGTATGCCATTATAAAATTATATTCAGTCTATCTCTAGAAGGGTTGTTTGGTAATTTAATTATAAAAAAGATGGCTATAGGCCTTTTTCTTAAATAATTGCGGCTGTTATTTCATAATCAACACATGCAACTTCTCCACTCATTCACTGTATAACGGTCTGAAAATTCCTTAAAATTATAAGAAAAGTGCCANATTATAAGAAAAGTGCCACCAGACTGGCCCTAAATGTAGGCAAAAACTAAACAACAAAAGTTTACAACTCATGCAACGCTGATATATATGGCTGCACTTTCGACATCATCCATCACCAAGTAACAAGCTGCACTCCAAGTCGTTCATATACTCTTCATCACGCCTAAGATTCTACCACAATAAATTTACATATTTCCAAAGATTACAGAATGCAAATTTGATTCTTCAAAAGATAACAGGGTTTCGTACTATGGGAGAAAGAGCATCAACCATGTATCATAACATAGAATCAAAGTTTTCCCAATGTAATGAAAAGACCAGCAAATTCCAAGTACACCCAGAAAATCAAACTCAAACTTAAACAAGATCCAACTTCCCACAATTGTACAATAATAGTAGCATTCACAAATTTTTAGAGGACAGGTTGAGCACAGAATACTACCACACAAATTATGCAAGTATCATCTCTATCAAGAAACAATAGATACTTTCCGTGATGACAATAAAAATAATAATGGAAGATCATAGAGAAAACATTATACTGACGGGGGCATTTCAGGCATAAAATTTAACGAGTACGAACTTTGTGCACCCATAATTTCCGGTAGATGAAAAGTTAGACAAGGGGCTAATTCTTAAATAACTTTGTAATGTGCAACTACATCTTTTCTTTTCTTTT
>CAIGRL010281726.1:0-10149 GCA_903798325.1 Fraxinus xanthoxyloides
GATGATTTTTGTAACGATAATGGGTATGAACACAATTTTTCGACTCCTAGAACTCCTCAACAAAATGGTGTAATAGAGAGAAAGAATCGTACATTACAAAAAAATGGCTCAGATCATACTAAATGAAAATAATTTACCTAAATATTTTTAGGCCGAAGCCATTAATACGGCATGCTATATCATAAATAGAGTTTTAGTAAGTCATAAGAAAACCAAAACTCCTTACAAGCTTTGGAACAATAGAATTCTCAACATTAGTTATTCCAAAGTCTTCGATTGCAAATGTTTCATTTTAAACACAAAAGACAATTTGAAAAAAATTGACTCAAAATTCGATGTCGAACTTTTTCTTGATTATTCATCGACTAGCAAAGCTTATAAGTTTTCAACAAAAGAACTCTAGTGATTGAAGAATCCATCGTGTCACATTTGATGAAGCTAACTTACTTGATCGCGAAAAAGATCTTGTTGATGATGATGTAGGTATGGAAGCTCCATTCAAACGAATGAACATTAAAGATCAAAACGAGGATGTGCCTAACGAAAAACAGACGAATGAGTCAAACCAAAAAACGGAAGTTTGTTCCATCCCATCCAAAAGAATTGATTATAGGCGATCCATCGAAAGGAATTACTACTAGAACTTCTCTTAGAAATCATCATGGTAGTTGTGCATTCATTTCACAAATCGAACCCAAAATTTTAAAGAAGTTGAGTTTGATGAATCTTGGATTCAACGGTGCAAGAAGAACTAAATCAATTTGAAAGAAACCATGTTTGGGATTTAGTCGCTAGACCAAATAATTAAACCATTATTGGTACTAAATTGGTCTTTAGAAACAAAAAAGATGAAAATGGAATTATTGTGCATAACAATGTTAGATTAGTGGCTTAAGGTTACAATCAAGCAGAATGTATTGATTATAAAGAAATATATGCACCGGTTGCTAGGTTAGAATTAATTCACACGCTTCTTGCATTTGCATGTCACCAAAATTTTACTCTTTACCAAATGGATGTTAAGAGTGCATTTTTAAATGACTTCATTCAAAAAGAAGTATTCGTCGAACAACCACCCGGATTTACAAATCATAAATTTCCAAACCATGTTTTTAAACTTAGAAAATCTCTCTATGGTCTAAAACAAGCTCTTCGAGCTTAGTATGAACGTTTGAGCAAATTTCTACTCTCAAATGGCTTTTCTATTAGTAAGAAGGATACTACTTTTTTCATTAAAACCCATAAAGAAGACATACTTATTGTTCAAATTTATGTGGATGATATTATTTTTGAAGCAATAAACATTCATCTATGTGAAGAATTTTCGAAAAACATGAGCAAGGAATTTGAAATGAGCATGATGGGAGAACTTAAGTTCTTTCTCGGACTTCAAAGCAAACATATCATGGTATATTCATAAATCAAAGTAAGTATATATTGAATATGTTGAAGAGGTTTGAAATGAGTGACTTAAGACCTATGAACACTCGAATGAGTACATCCTTAAAGCTCAACAAGGATGATCAAGGCATTTCTATTGACATCACCAAATATCGAGGTATGATCGGATCACTTCTTTACTTAATTGCAAGTAGGCCTGATATATGTTTAGTTGTATGCTTATATGATTCTCATCTTAAAGTTGTGAAAATAATTTTTAGATATCTTAGTGGGACTCGAACCTTAGGACTTTGGTATCAAAAAATACTCACATTGATTTACATAGCTATTCGGAGGCCGATTGTGCCGGTTGTCAAATTGATCGTAAAAATACTAGCGGAGCTTGTCACTTTCTAGGCTTTGCTCTAATATCATGGTTTAGTAAGAAACAAAACTCGATAGCATTATCTACGACCGATGCCGAATATTCAGCGGCAAGTTGTTGTGCACAAGTATTTTGGATGAAACAAACTTTAAATTATTATCACTTATCATACGATCATGTTCTTATTATGTATTATAATATTATTGCCTCCGTTAGAAGTGACCATGGTGGAGAATTTGACAATCTTGCGTTTGATGATTTTTGTAACGATAATGGGTATGAACACAATTTTTCGACTCCTAGAACTCCTCAACAAAATGGTGTAATAGAGAGAAAGAATCGTACATTACAAAAAAATGGCTCAGATCATACTAAATGAAAATAATTTACCTAAATATTTTTAGGCCGAAGCCATTAATACGGCATGCTATATCATAAATAGAGTTTTAGTAAGTCATAAGAAAACCAAAACTCCTTACAAGCNTTATTATGTATGATAATACTATTGTCATTAACTTATTCAAAAATCCCGTTTTGCATTCTCAAACTAAGCATATTGAAATACGACATCATTTTCTTTGGGATCATGTTCAAAAGAGGGATATCTTGCTTGAATTTCGTTGATACGGAAAATCAATTGGCCGAGATCTTCACTAAACCTCTTTTCCTCTAGACCGTTTATCACATATTAGAAGGGTATTAGGCATCATTGATGAAATTGATGTGCAAAATTGAACTAAGCTTTTGAAGAATTTCAAAATAAGCCATTTAGATAGACCTCTATTTCGTCCGGACATCTATGTCGGATGGATAGAACTTTTAAGTTCTGTCATCTGGACATCCAGATCGTCGGGTCTGAGGTTTTTTAAATCGATCTTCAGCCTCTTCTTTCCACTTCATCTTCTTCTCGCGATTTCTCTCCCTACGCTCACTCGATTTCACTCAGGATTAGCTTCAATCCACTCTAATTCTCTCTTCATTTCAAAATACACAAGATTTACATCCCAAATCTCCAAGTTCATGACAAAACCCGCTTAAAAATCGCCCTACTCAAAATCTTGAACTTTCTCTACAAAATCCTCAAAATAATCATTAAAATCTTGTTACTGTATCACTACACTCTCAAAACTAGTATTTAATTTCAAAATTTTTGAGTTTTTAGGCAACTTGTAACAAACCCTACCCTTGCATTTGGGTATTTACTTCAAGTTTCTCACATGGCGGCTCCCAACGAGGCAAAAGGTTGAAAAAGACTAAAAGGCGCCCTCCACCATCTTCATTTGATGAAGACATGGAGTTGGAACCTAAGGCACCACCGAATCCCTTTGAAAAGTCACCCATTCTCATCGATAAGAATGTCAATTTCACTGATTTTTCTATAGAAGCTCCCACTTTTCATATTGAAGAATACTTTGAAAAAATGGGATGGGTATCCGTGTGTACCTTGGAATAACACGCATACCCACGCCTTATGAAATAATTTTACATGAACATGCAATTTGATCCTCGTTCCGACATAATTACATGTTTTTTTAAAAATGTTCGCATCAAAATCACGAAAGCACTCATTCGCACTTTTCTTGAGATCCAACCATGTGACCTACATTTTTTTGTTCACAAAGCACTTCCTACTTGCGACGGCTATGATCCTTCTGAGGCGTGTCGTCGGGTCACCAGGAAGAATTTCGAGAATATCACTAAAATTTGCTCCGACCAATTAAGTCTTCCTTGTAAAATTTTGCAAAACATTATTGCCAACATTATCTTCCACAAAAAGGTCACCGAGACAAAGTGAGTAACTTCGATCTCTTTCTTTTAGACTCTATATTGGTTGGGCGAAAATTGAATTTTCCCACTATTTCTATAGGCGTTTTGAAACTTGTGCATGCATTACATCACACTAAGGCACTACCCTAGGAGATGCTTCTTACGAAAATATTTTAGAACTTCGATGTTCTGTTTGAGGGTGAAATATTTATTAAACCATGCCCTACCGATGTTATTAACATTGACACCCTCAAACGGATGAAAATAGTAAAGGATCAAGGGCAATGGGTGGTTAGAACTAAGGGATTTGACGCAACCTTTGGTCCCTTGACTCTACCTTTCGAGGACGAATCTGAAGGCAACCCTGAAGATGCTCATATCCCTCCTTCTAGTGCATCTCGTTCTTCCATAGACCGCTCATTCATGAAAGAGCAATTCAACCTCTTCAACGGTGGCATTGACTCTCTCACTGCCACTGTCGATAGCTTCACGAGTTTGCTACTTCAACTTCAAGTACATCAAACATCCCTCTAGGATCGATAGGATTCCTTCTTTGCCGCCCTTGATGCTCGCTTCTCGCCGCCACCACCTCATCTACACCTTAGCTCATTTACTTTTTCTACATGTCATTTGTTTTTGTGTATATAAACTTCTCTACTTCAACTAGTATGTTATCTTTTTAATTGTGTTGGGCACTTTTTTTTTTTTATCTCTTTTTGCTTATGCCAAAAGGAGGAAGATAAATGGATAATTATTCATGATTATAAACGACAAACATAAAAATGTATATGCATGTCTAAGCCTCATGTAAACTTATCTATCATTACGCACGTTGACACGGAGAACATGTGTTTAAAAATTAAAATAATTTGTTTTGATACTTACATTGCAAATTATCTTGTTTGTTATAATCAAAAAGGGGGAAATTTTTGACTTATGATTGACGTCTCTTTTTGATTATCATAAATAAATTGTGTTTACTTCTAACAAATTGATTTTGAGTATCTATAACAATTATTGTACAAGAATAAAATTGATGACACGAAGTTCGAGGTCAAATAATTTGCATACAACGATCGATGTGGAAACAAAATCGATAAATCAAGGCTGTGAAGAACGACATTGAAAAACCCGCAAAAAGATACCTCAACGCGAATCGGGACAAAAGTTGAAGTACGGTGAAGCAATGCATGTATAGATGTTCAAGACAAAGTACATAGACTTTTCACATTCATGTAAAGGTAAAATGCTTCAATACTTGGCAAATGAATTACTAAAAGCTCAAAGTAAAATTTTATGCATAAGAAAAATTATTTTCACAATCAAATGATTGCATAAAATCTTTATCAAGTCACTTACCTTGAAAATAATACGTGAGAAAAATATTTCAAGAAATTGCATTAAACGAAAAATCACGTAAGAAAATGTTCAGGGGGGCAAAAATGCCAATCCGGATGACCTCCAGCGGTCACCTTTTTTTATCGTTCTGATATTTTCAAACGGCTAGTTTTTAATCGATCCGGACATCCGGATGCCTTGTCCGAATGGACAGAGTTTTGGCCGATTTGAGTACTATAAATACATCGTTCATCCTTTACTAGCAACAACTTTTCTTGAGTATTAAAGTGACACTTTTATTGATCCCAACAAACTTATTTTCATATCCTTAAAAAATCAAAAGCATTAAATTCTTGAAAAACTTTTGAGCAATTAAACTTTGCGAAAATCCTTATTTCATTAAAAAAATTTCAAACTTAACACTTTGACCTATACTATTTTCATATATTGAATGTTTACCTCTTCTCTTTTTGTACCCATCTTTGAATCTATTATTAGATAAGAAGATGAGATTTTTCTTGTAAATTCATTTTGAATTGTGGGTCGTGTTGAGGTCCCAGAAAGCTCAACATTGTACAAGGATCGGTGCTCATTGGTTGTAAGTCACCGGAAGCGTTGTAAAAGGTTGGATTGCAGCACACGTCAATCAGCATAGTGAAAAAGACCTTGCTCGCGCTGGAGAGTTTGGTAATGGAGAACGTAGATCATTGCGTTGGATCGAACCTCCATATTATATCGTTTGCACTCTCTAACCCTTTTTTTTAATTAACGTTTTTACCTTGTGCAAGTTTATAATTTTTCCATTAACGTGCTTACTTGTGTTTAGTTTATTTCTCTTTCATTTATGTGTTCATTAGATTAAAATCTTGAATAATTAACGAAAAAGATTTAATAACCAATTCACCCTCCCTCTTGGTTAGCCAATCTTAGGCTTTCATCCTTATTTTCCATATTGTGTTTTATTAAATCATTATTTGATCTTCTACAGGATGTTCTTTTAAAGAAAAAGAGGCTCAACAATCGTTTGAGACAGAATATGGCTTTGATATTTATAATATAAAGTATCTGAGGTTATTCGGAATTGTAAAATAGGCTTAAAATCTCGAATAGGGTTTGGCTAGGTTTCACCTTCTCTCCAGCGTTGGTCTCGTGGACAGTGAGCCATGGCTCATCCACTCGAGCACTCCTCGCTTGGAAAGCGAGCAGTCTGGTCACTGCAAAAATCTTCTTTGGCAGATTTTGAGCATTTTTCAATCAACTTTGTCATCTTGAGCTGACTTTGACTTCTTCCATAGAACTCTCGACCCCCGACAACTTGACTCTAATCACAACTTAATTAAATGATAGTTTGTACACGGAACTTGCCAATACACTTTAGACCTAGCACTATGAGTTTATAATAATATTTCTCATCAAATGCTAGTTGTCCCGATAAATTACTATGTAAAGCTTTTCAAAAAATTTGCTCTGAATCACATATACAATAACGATGAAATGTATTCAGTAGAACTTGTGCAATTGCTCTTTTTATTACAACATCTTGGTCCGTGATGATCATTTGGGTGCACCCTTAGGCATGTCATTCATCTATTGATTGAGTAACCAAGAAAACGAATCTATTTTCTCGTCACTTAAAATCCACAACCAAAAATATTATTGTATGACCGTGATGATTAACAAATATCATGAAGCGAAAATAATCATATATCTATTTGTGTTGTACGTAGTGTCAAAAACAAATATATCACCAAAAAATTTGTATGTCCTCCTTAGTAAGAATCTACCCAAGAACACCTAACTAATCTATTGTGACTCTCTGCAAAAATCAAGGATAAGTTTGGATTTTTTTCCTTCTCTAAAGTAAATGTTCTATCAACGAATCGACATCAATTCCATTCATTCTTCTTTTAGACCTCTTTCTTAGTTTTGATCTCTCTTTGTGCATCTAATATTTTGAGGACCTCCATATTCAATTTCCATCAAACTTATTTGTTGACTGATCGGTATGTTTGCTTCAAATACTTATTGTTCCAAAGCTTTCTTTGCATTTGAAATGTTCCAATGCGACCTCAATAAGTGAACTATTGAAGGAGTTGTAGGTGCATGATTACGAGATTCGAAGAACCTACTAACAATCGAATTTGGAGATGATTTACGCCTAACCACAATTGATTTAGCTTTGCAACCCACGCGAATGAATTCCTGATTTCTTTCACCACTCTATTGAATTACATGCTTGAACTTCTTTTGATAATTTTCATTTGTATGTCATGTGTAGCGTACAAATTATTTCAGGACGAGTACATTCATGCTTGGCCTCCTCTTACTAGTCGACATTCTAACACTAAGGGTGTGTTTGAGCCACATTTTGGAAGAATGTATTATGGAATAGTAGATTGATGGATAATGTGTGGTTGAAAAAGAAGGAAAAAGTTATTGATGTGATATAAAATATTATTTTATTGAAGAATGTGTGCTTGAAAATGAGTAGAAAAACGATAATGAAAATTTTAATGTGTAAATAGGGGCTAAATCTAGCTACTTTTGCATAGGTGCTATAAAAGGAGAAGGCTACTTGTACACCCAAATGTGTACACCTTTGTTGTGTCAAGAATTTAGCCATTGATTAAAAAATGTATTATTAAGATCAATTTATTGAAATCTGCCAACTCAATTAGGTATAAACTAAGATGTAAACCACTGTGCACATGTAGCATAGCCCATGATAAAATTCATGTGCATCTTCAATTATTTCAAGCGTTGTGCTACATGTAATTAACAGTTTGGATAATGATTTACCAACATATGATATGCGCGAGATTTAATTGGATTAAAATCTCATCAATCAAATAATTTTTTCACTTACATTTTGACACTTAATCATTATGGAAATAGTTAGGTACAAAAAGTATTTTTCCTATTTCAAATTTTCATCCAACTTTAAGATTGCATTCATCCTCAACTTGGGGAGTAAATGTTTGAATTGTAGTCTCTTCTTCCATACTCAATAAGATTAAACACGTTGAACTTCAAATTTAAGACAATTTAATTAATTATTGTTACCACACATAGATACAAATAATATATTTTCTATATAAAAAATATACTCCATCAAGTATGTAGCAACACTCTAAACCCACCAATATACAACTTAATTGACATAAGTGGTAATTACATTAAACCATAATTTTTAAGATTCATTTTCAAAAATTAGATATAAAGTTTATTTATACAAAAAAGAAGGTATTATTTCAAAGATTTAACATTATTAATACCACAAAAATTCATCTGAAACCCTAACTAATTCCCCTTTCACTTCTCTCTCTTTCTCTCTCGACAGTTGGCAACTCGACCCGCACGGTACAGTCACAGCAGTTCCTTCTCCCTTACCGTCGTGACGCAGTCATGGCAGTAGGCATCCTTCCCTCTCTACCATTGCGGCCCAGTTTTTCATCTCTTTTCTCACATCAGCCGGCATTCATCTCTCCCTCTCTACCCGTGCAACTGCCTAGCGTGGTTGCTGTGACACCGTTGCGCGTAGTGATACGATGGCCTCTAAATGCTTGTAACACCGCGATGGGTGGTAGTGATTATTGGTACAGGATTAATTATGGTTTGAATGCTTGCAGCATCGTGCAGTCGTGGTAGGGACATCGGATTTAGGGATATTTTGGTGGATGTGGTGGTTGTAGTGTAATGGAGATGGTGGTCCTGATTTTCGGTACAGGAGGTAGTGGCACTTATTTTGCTGGCCGTGACATTGATGGTACGATGGTTTTGGGGTGTGAGTGATGGTGGTGGTGGTGTGGGTGTTGGTGGCGGCGTTGACACTGGTGGTTGTTTTGTAGTTGAAAATGGTGGTTTGTTGGTGGTAGTTTTGAAGTTGAGCGTTGTTGGTGGCGGCGATGGCGATGGAGGTGGCATCGTGGTGTTTGGTGGTGGTACATGTGGTGGTGGTATTGGCGGAGGCAAGCGGACTTTGCACTGGTGTGGTAGTGGATCTGGCATTGTTAGCAATGGTGAGGTGGTGGCTGTAAATAGTTATGACGGGTGGTGGTGCCTGCGGAGTTGTGGTGTTGGTGGCGATGACGGTCGAGTAGGACCAATGGTGTTATTGACCAATAAATTGGTTGATTGTAACCAATAAATTGAGTAATTTATGACAAACATATAATACATGACCTAAAAAATGTGATTGTGACTCACAACTTACTAAGTTGTGATTGAAAAATAAATTTGACCAATTAATTTGACAATTTGCGACCCTCAAATAAGTTGTGACGTATAAAACTTATAATTTGTGATCGATAAATGAACTGTATCTTATAAACACTTTGTGATCGATAAATAAATTGTGACGTATAAATTTTTGATTTGTGATCGATAAATAAATTGTGACCTATGAAATTTTTGAATTATGACCGTAAAATAATTTGTGACATATAAAAGTTGTGATTTGTGACCATGAACAATATGTGGCTTATTAATTTGATAGATTTGTGATCAATAAATAAATTGTGACGTACGAATTTTTGATTTGTGATCGATGAACAAATTGTGATTTATAAAATTTTTGAATTGTGATCATAAAATAATTTGTGTCACGTAAAATTTTGTGATTTGTGAACAATTAATAATATGTGATTAATTATATGGAATTCGTGACAAAATTATATGGAATTGTGACCTTAATATGTTTAATTAATAAAATATATGTTTAATTAATTAATTTATAAATAAAATAAAATAAAAATATGAGAGTTGAAATTTTAAATCTTAAAAAATCTGAAATTTGAAATTTTAAACCTTATTTCTTAAATTTGAAATGGGTGAAACCGAACCTCTTAATTATGACATAACATAAATCATCCAATAAAAGGGGATTATTGATCCAAAATATTATCAAAGCTTAAAATTCAAAAACCCTTTTCACACATACAAACCATCCACGTTGAAGTCAATGAGAACATCTAAATAAAAGCGGAAGTGTGCCTCAATCCATAGATATATGATTCTTTGCTCGAATGGGTTATGATCTTCTAAAGTGATTTCTAATCTTCTCTCTTAATTTCTCTCTGTTGATGGGGATATAGAGAAAAGAAAACAACACTCACCATTGTGAACCATGACCCCTATAATAATAATAAGATAATGAATAGTCATTATCTTTCATTTGTTTCAAATTGACCCATCATCAATTAGAAAACAACATTCCGGTCTCTACATTATATTTCTATGAAACCTTTAGTTAAAATTTAACTTTATTGGATCATTTTAAT
>CAIGRL010281742.1:0-14426 GCA_903798325.1 Fraxinus xanthoxyloides
CTTCTTCATCTAATTCATCCTCGAGTGTCTTAAGAAATTATTTACCGTAAATAAGATTCATTGGTCACTTGACTTTTGGGTTCAAATGGTTGTTTCGATTTTAAATTAGGGCAAACTGAAGAAATTAGCATTTAATTATCATTGATCGCTAAATAAGAAGTTAACCCATTTGGCTTGGCATTTTGGTCACACTGCACGCCAAGACGCGCCTAGGCCGCCTTTTAGAACACTGGTCATCGCCACTGCCTAGTCCCAAATGTTCCTTTGCACTTGCACAAGTTTGGATGATTTGGGATCAACGTAGCTATAAATCAAAGTTCGATAAAACCTGCAAAGATTTGAAAAGCTTGGACTACAACTGCAATTATCCCCAACAAAAATACAATTTATAGGATTTTTGTGTTTGCCATTAACCATCTATCGGACCCATGACTTGGGCTAGACATCCAAACCCACAGTCCAAGATATAAGCCCAAGGTGAGATCCTGGCCTGTGAACCCGTTTTATTATTGACCCACGTTCCGCTTGTTTGCGAGTGTTTGATTATAATTCGAGTCGCAGGTTCTACAAGGTATAAAAAGCGTGTTTAATCATCTAAAATTATTATAATTTAAGCTTTACCAAACATGCTTGTCTATGGCTATAGCAAAAATAGGTAGCAAACAAATTCACATTTATGGATAGGTACCAACAAACAGTATTTCAACATTTGCAAATACAACAACATCAAATGCTAAATACTAACTACGACATTAGACCCCCTGAATTTTTCTTTTCAATTTAAGATATCTATAATATTCAGAAACTCCATGTTCTCGTTGGACCAACATAAACAACAGTTTAGTTAAAAGAAATCAAATTCAAGATAATTATCAGAACCTTGTTGGGTTGGGATAGCTGCTGGAGCAACTTTCAGACTAGTTGATGCGGTCGGGGCAGGAATTCTTTCGATCTCGACTGGTCTAGGCACATCTGGCGGACTTGCACAACGAATTAAAGCCCAGTTCACACCCTCGAAGAATGGATGTTGCTTAATCTCGGTGGCCCCGCGTTTGTATGCCAACCTATGCTGTGGCTCTTTCACTAGCAAGCCTCTTATAAGATCCCTAGCAGCGAAACTGACAACTGGAGATTCTGGAAACCGCAATGGCTGGCCCACGACATTGAAAAGTGTAGCCTTATTTCCTGATCCCTTGAAGGGAGTCTTACCGAACAATAGCTCATAAAGAAAAATCCCAAAAGTCCACCAGTCCACAGCACTGCCATGCCCTTCACCTTTGATGATTTCAGGTGCCAAGTACTCATGGGTACCTACAAATGACATGGAACGTGCTTCGGTTGGCTCCGCAATAAGCTCGGGCAATGGGCTGACTTGGTTACCAATGTCATTTTTCGTTTTGCGGTCTTTCTTGGATTTGCTTGAAAAGAGGCGAGGAGTGAAACACGAAGTAGGGACCATACATGACGGCTGAATGCAGGAGGGCTCAATGCAAGCAGGTTGAACGCAATAAACTGAGTTCTTCCTCAGTGTCTCTGTCTCGAGGGACGAGGATTTGATGAGTGTTGGGCTAACAGCACAACGGAGAGAAAGATCAAAGTCGGATAACATAATGTGTCCATCTTCTCTCACGAGGACATTTTCAGGCTTGAGATCCCGATAGACAATGCCAAGCATGTGGAGGTATTCCAAAGCAAGAAGGACCTCAGCTACATAGAACCTGCATGTGGGATAGAAATAAATCACAAAAGGTACAAATAAACAATTACACGGTATTTTTAGTCCTCATATACAAATTGCACGTAAAATTATAAAATGAAAAACCAAATACTGCACAAGGAACTATTGGATAGAAGCCAAGGAGAGAACCTGAAAGACACTAATCTTACTATATAACTTCTTAGGCACTTTGAGATAATAATATGCGGTCAGATAAACATAAATAACACATAAATAACAGTTGGTTAAACCAGAAACTGGGTCAAAAGGATAAATCCCACACCCTTGTGTGCAGACAAAACATAGCTAGAAACTCCATAGGGGCAATCAAAACTTTCCCAAAGCATGCAATAAGTGCCAGATAAGATAAATGCTTACTTTTTTCTGACAGTATTAAAGATTTACTGTTAAAAAGTAAAATTTTGTAATGACAATCTAAAAAGAAACTTTTACGAAACCTCAAACACTTTTGGAAAAATAAAAAATAAAAATCTTAAAGTAACTTTTAAGCTAGACCAAACATGCTCCATTTCAACCAACGCTATTTTATGAAAAAATAAAATAGAATGCCTACTAAATTACTACACAAGCTGAGAAGCTAAGGAGATATTGAAGAGTGGGTAATAAGGAGACATTATTACTGAAGCACAACTCAAAATGAGGACGCGATATCAGTTGATTTGACTAGCTTGTCATGAAAATGATGAAATACGGCAAGCATATTACAAGGTCAGACATTGTGACCTGAGTGACATGCTTATCATTCAATAAGCAGATTACCATGCTGAAATTAGCAAATTTCAACATTTGGAGTTGAAGAAAAATAATGGCAAATTAATTAGAGAGCATCAACAATTGGCATGTCTAGAAACTTAGTTCACTTTGATTAAACTAAAACATCATTATTCATTGGCAGCAAATTATGCAGTTACAAGAGAGATGCTAATCTACTGAGCATGATAAAAAAAAATGCAGTAATCAGCAGATAAGGTATCATAATGACAGTAATAAAATATACTGATATTGTGTGATATGAGTAGCCTCCATTCGATTTATCTTAAAGACGGAGGCCACAATAGAAAAGTTCGAAAGCTGATTTTTACTTATTCAATGCTGCACTATTTACTTGACTTTATCTCCTTTTCTAGAAGGCTCAAGGAAAAAAAAAAATAGCGACTCTAGGCACAAACAGTATCAGAATAGGATGAAAAAATAAATAAAAACAGAATAGCAATTGTTACGTCTCATCCGACAATGCTCCAAGCATCGAAGACATGGCAGCCAGCTAGCAAGCGTAGTCAGGCCCGCACTCCACGTCACTGTCCTCTACCTCCTGGCCTATCCGAAGCCATCGAACATAGAAAGTCCAAGTGATGCATCACCTCAAACAAGGTGCCATGTTGAGACTGACCCTCCACGGTTGAGGCAAGGTGCCACGACCTGCTGCAAAGTAAATTCGAAGCAACTAGACTCTCAACATAAGAAGCCATCTTCCAACTTCACCTCCTCCATGAGATCTTTTGTACAAGATCTGATATTGATTGATAGTAACATCTCTGTAGCAGACACCTCAAAGTCAACATCCTGTTAGGCCTAGACTATACGGTAGCAGCTTTTCAGAATCATTAAATGCCCCTAAACCTAAGAATGCAAAAGTGACGTCGATGATGAGGCACCTCGGCCGTTGAGATAGGGTCATGCCTATTCATCCAATGGTAACCAAAGTCACATCTACTACTATGAAAGCTTACACTTAATGTCATTTGAAGGTAATACAATTTTACATACTCTTAGCATTATTGCTCACTCTTGTTTACTCTCTATAACAATGGTGCAAGTACACATTTGTGGCTCACTTCTTTTGTCCATCCCTCACCCATATATCTATACAAGTTAATTGCCTTGATAGTCAAAATGTTCGCGACCGCCTCCTTCATTGCCGGAGAAGGCCACGTGCTTCTAACGATTTGTACAAGTGTAGGAGCTTTACGCGTGAACTTGAGCAGAGCCGGGATTTGTTGGTTACGTCACTAGTCGGAAACGAAGGTCAACAATGGTAAAGCATAGAGAAAGCACTTGACAATGGATTTCTCTTCTAAAATCGGACGCTAAAAAAATCCTAATCAAGCCCGGGCGGTTATAGACCAATTCCTAACCACATAGCTACATATGAAAATTATTAATATAAGACTTGTTTCATGTCATAAATTTTTAATCATATAAATCAGGGCACATGTTCCTCCCAATTTGAAAATAAACTTCTTGCTTGCATTGCAAAGGTGGTGAGCTAGGAACCATAAAACAAAATTTTATATCATTTTTAGATTTAGAAATTTGTTCAAAATCAAGCTCCTATTATGGATCATAAAGAGAGAGGCCTTGTTTTACCTCAATATCTAGTTGTGCGCAAGGTCTGATTAAATATGTAACATTCTAGTATTATATACAATTTACTAATAAAAATATTTAACAACTTGTGCTTTTTGGTCAGGAATAGTAGTTTCAGAAAAACCTAGAACAAGTTTAATGTCTGTTCCTACTGTTTCAGCTTTAAAAATGGAAAAAATAAATAAATAAATAAACATGTTTGATGCTCCCTCACTCCTCACAAGTACATATTTTCTTGTTAGATATGTACACAGATATTGTGCATATATTATATTTTAAGAGGAATCTACAATTTACTCTTAAGTTATAAATTAAATAAGAATACTTTATGAAGACTCAAGAAGCCGGATCTCTAGTTGGCTCAACAACTTCCATAACTACTTACACCATGTCCTATGTAGATTCAACGGGACACACTGCAAATTTCATGAGAATGAAAGTGATCGTTCCCTATATCCACACTCACAAAAGCTTGCAGAAATTAGTTTGCAGGACGACACAATTTATGATACATACTGAGAATATTGAGACTATTAGTTGGGATAAGTGTCGTACTTCACTGCCTGTTCAGTAAAATGCTTTCCTGGTTGCCTCTGCCGAAGTGTGTGCAGGTCACCTCCTGGGCAGAACTCCATAACCAAACATGAGAACTTTTCTGTCTCAAAATGGGTATATAAAGTTGGAAGGAAGGGGTGATCTAGGGACTGCAGTATTTCTCTTTCTGTCTGAGCACGCAAAAGTTTCTTGCGACTTGCTAGTGATGCTTTATCCATGACCTTCATGGCAAAATAGCACTTTGTTCCACATAATTCCGAAAGATAGACACTTCCAATATCGCCACAGCCCAACTTCTTCAACAGTCTGAAATGCCTCAAATCTAATGCTCCATCCTTTGATCGTACCACTTGTATGGCTTCCCATCTCATATCATTTGCTTTATGCGGTTTGTTAACGCTGCTACTCAGGCTGCTACAAGTACTTTCGTCACTTATATCAGTACTTGTGCTACCCCTACACAAACTGCTCTTTCTACTCTCAACAAAATCAAGCCGATCACTGATTTTGGCACTTCCACTTGTTTTTGCAAGGCTGCTAGCTCCATCGCTCACTTTAGCAGATGCTGAGGTATACTTGACAATTGTGTGACCTGATGTTTTCTTTTCCGGATCAGGTGTATTCTCAAGTGTTTGTACTTGTTTCGGATTCCCCAATTTTAAGCTGGAATCCAACTTATCAGCTACAGAACTGAAAAACTCCTTTTGCTGATAATTATGTAATTTCTTTTCCCCCGCTGCTGTTACTGCAATTTTCTTAGAAGCAACAGGTTCAACATTTTTAGATGATTCTCTCACGGTAGTCTCAAGTTTTCCAGTCTTGGAAATGGGCAAGGGTGAAGCCTTGCGAGCATTTCCCCCTAAGGATTGTGTTCCATGTATTATGCTCTGCTTATCTGAGGAACCCTTGATGCTAGATTCAGACGCCATTGGAATAAATACAGACTCCTTAAATTAGTCGAATCAAACACACCCATTACTCATTGCCCAGCTTCAATATTTGACACTTTCCGGCATCAAAATCAAATATTATTGTCTCCAATCCCAAATACAGCTAGCAGGTACCTACCAGGATATTGCAGATAAGCTATAAAAACAGAAAAAATATCAAGTTTTGGTTTTGGAAGAGCTTATCAAAGCAAGAGAAAAATTAACAAAAAGGGTTCCAAAAATGGTCTTTACAACCTCTGCCAAATCCAACATCCAGATCATAAATCTAGCAAAAATCCTCAATTGGGTGATAAAAAGATCTTCAACGTGTAAACAAAAATAAATTCTCCTTTTTTTCTTTTCTGATTAAAATAAAACACAATGAATGTAGAGATGTAAACGCTGATTAACAAGTAAACACAGAATAGAAATCAAAGAAAAACAATTTCGAAAACCTATCCACTGTGAACAAAAAACACTTTTGTTTACCTCAAGATGCAATATTTTCTAGCCAAAAGCATAACTTTCAAAGAAGAAAGCCCCAATGCCTCAAATCACCATCAAATTGCACAGAAAAAAAGACTCAATTAACTCATAGAACATAATGCACTTCCTCAATTTACTCTACAAAGCAAATACACATAGCAAAAGATAAGCACAATTTAGCAGATAAATGAATGGGAAAAATATTGGGGCCCTTAAAAAGCACGCAGATCTTGAGCAAAGACCCACGACTTTTCTGTAAAAACCCTACCAACAGAGATCCAGAAAACCCCACACGAAGAGACGGAATGCTAAAAAAACAAAGTAGTGTGGAGAAGCAAAAACCCAACTAGCAAATCGCTGGACCAGTTCAAAAGGCAAAAAAAGCAGCCCACAGCTAAAAGAGAGTACCTGAAGTCACAAAGATCGGAACTTTAGGGTTTTCATTTTTCTTGCTTTAGCAAATCAGGAAAAAAAAAAATGAGAAAAGAGAGCACTCAAAACTGTAGAGAGAGAAAAAGAAGAGCGACACCCCCACTTTCTCCTAAAATGTGTGGATTGAATGAGAGAGAAAAGGTTTTGAGATTGTTGAAAGAGAGAGTTGGTTGGGTGACTTGGCCTGTGCGCTATACCAATACCAATGTACTCTCTCTTGTATGTGTGTGAGAGAGAAGGAAGAATGTTTCCTTAGAGGTCACCCAACTTACAAGCTTGTTTCGTAGTGATCACCTGATTTTGATTTATTTCAATATGATCATTCCATCTATAACTATGATCAAAGCATACCAAATGCCATGTGGCCAACAAAATGCATGATCCAACATTTGATTGGCGTTAGCTCAAAAGTTTTGTCTAGAATGAGTAAATTGATAAGACTAAAGTTGTCATTGTTCAATACCCTTTCGATTTATTGAGTAAATTTAGTTTCAAGACATGCAGTCATATACAATTAATTAATAGGGATGACAATAAATACATTAAACTCTATAATTGCGAACATCATCCCGTAATCGGGTACTCAAGACTGGGATTGTTGCCCATGTACTGGAAATATGGTCCCTATTATTCGCCTTGTTTAAAATTTAGTTCAAGAGATAAGTTTGTGACACGCAAAAGAAAATAATTATTATTTATGTTGAAGTCCAAACTCTGACCTCACTAAAATAAGCCTTCCCCCTAATGATCTGTTACTTAGGTCAAATTTAATACATTCGAGGTCAGTTCGGGTTTAAAGCATCCATCGTCTTGGAGGCATAATGACGTCGAAACCTATCATCACCAATGCACATTTTACTTTATCGAATCATCAGTGCAATCGACGTCACAGACGCCGACATCTCTTATTCGATCAATCAATTACGAGTAATGATTACTTGATGGTATTACTGCAATCCAAATAATGATGATATGATAAAGTCGATCTCAAGAAGCAATCAAATCCATGCCAATACGCATACAAAGGTCATTATTGTAGCTGATTTGACCCTGGGTGGCAAAGTCGATGGTATCCAATCTATAAATAGGAATGTAATGGTCCTCCTTGGAATCAAACACAATGTACTCTCCCTACACACCTTCAAATTACTTAAATCAATACAGAACTCTTTTCTTTTACTATTTTAGCAATTTAACTTTTTACAAATTATCAATTAGTTGATAAAAATCGACCTAATCATTTTTTGACTATAACAATTTCTAAATGAAACACTAACTATTACATATAAATTGACAAGGAAGTAATAATTTTCAACAACTAAAGACATTAAAAAAAAAAATTTAAATAAAAACCTATAATAAAAATAAAAATATGGCGACAAACTGACGGGTCCCGTACCACCTTAAGTGGGGATAGGGGGCAGGGCAAGGGGAGAAAAATCTGAATGGGATGAGCAATGAAAATGATTGATCCGACTCTGATTCACCTTGTTACCATTCCTATTAACTAATAGTATTTATGATGACAGTCTAATTGAAGTAAAGAAGTAATTAGGTGATCAAACTGAAACAGATTGAACAAGTTGGGTGACTTCAAGTGAAATTTTCCTCAGAGAGAGAGAGAGAGAGAGAGAGGTGGGGGTGGCGTGGGGGTTGTGGAGGGGTCAAAGGGGTAAAGTAAAGCTTTCCACGTTCAATAATTTGATTGTATTTTGTCCCAAATACAAGGGTCTGAATTAACACAATGCTCCAACCTGTCCCTCATGCTTGGGACCCACACCACCCTTAATTTGCAATTGAAAGCCCTTCGTCTAACTAGCTAATGTCTAATGACTTGTTTTGTGGTCCATCACTCCATCCCATATCACATTCATTGTAAACTTTGGACCAAATTTTAATTACGACACTTAAACTGTGGAATTATATTGTTATATTTATGATCATCATGTGAATGCAATTTGTTCGTAATAAATAGAATTTTCGTTTAGAAAGTAGGTATGTCATTTTATTATTTTCGTTTAGAAAGTAGGTATGTCTGAATTTAGAAATGATTGCCTATGGTTAGTTATGGTTAGTTAATAAGTCTGGTGAGGGAATTGTATAATCAGATAGGAGTAAATTTTAGTAGAAAGAGAACCTCCCAAACTCGAACCAAAACTGAAAATGAAATCAAATGATTTTATTTACAAAATAATTGAAATTATGATTCCCGCTCTTGAAATACTTAGACCTACACTATCGATCATCAACCTAATAAAGTAATATGGGTTAATCCCTCACATCTATATGCAAATTGATTGTCAAGCTTTTTTTTATTTAAATTGCACAATCTTTCCAATTGACAACCGTTAACCAAACCTACGTCAAATCATCCCATGGAACTCAACCCACACTTCTAACTTTATGAAAGTAAATTTTGCTTTTAATGTAGCCCCGTTTATTTCCTATTTTTTGAACTCTTTTTTCTACATATTCATTCTCAATCATACATTCACACGATAAGATATTTCACACATAAATCCAAAACTTTTCTTCTATTTTTAACCACATAATTTCCAAAAATTCACTATCCAAAACAATGTTTTTCCAAAGAAATGGCCACCAGACGGGCTTAGGCTGATGCCAAAAGATGCATACATTACTAAAATATCCAACTTCATGCATCAAATTCGAGGATCCTGTTCAACATAAACATTAGCCAAATACCGCGTGCAGATCTCTCAGAATAATACTGGCCAAGCTTCCCCAAAAATGATCATGATTGCAACTGGGTTGAGAGCTTGTTTGTAAGGTTGAGTATACATTAGTGGACAACAAAGAGAAAAAGGACCAAGATCTTATCAGTTCTAATGTCCAATCCTATATGTTATTGTGCAAGAAAAATGAGCATAAAAGATAAATTTGAAAGAGAGGAAAAAGAAGAAAATAATCGGGGTATCATGAATATTAGGTAGATTACAGAATATTGGAAAAAATATTACAGGCCTCGTTGACATGCCAACTATCATTTGAGGACCCCTCACGAGAGTTCGGTTATCACTCGCTCACACTTGTCTTCCAAAATTTTCACAGCTTCGGTGAACAGCATCTCAGGAGGTAATGCTCCAGTAGACTCTATAGTAACTACAAAAGTAGAACATGAAGAAAATATAAGAGTTTATCATAAAAGGATTTGAAATCGAAAAAAAAAAAAAGACGATGGCAAACCCATGACATAATCTTTCAATAACTACCAAGATTTAATAGTTCTGCCTTCAGTAGTTTAACAAATAAACCGTGTAAGCTCGAGCCACATTAAAGAATTCGATGTTTCCAGAAATCTGGAAGACATTCAATGATAGTAGCAGCTATAGAATAGAAACTTCCAAGAAATAGTTTCAACACTTCACTTACAGATGAAATGATCTTTCACACGTCGCAATGCAACATATTTATCCCAATAAATCCTTTGCTCTTTTCCCTTCTCTTTTCCATCTGCTCGGATGCATTCCCTACAAAGGGTACAAGACCGAGGTCGTGCCACTGTTGCTCTCTTTCTACCTACTTGAGAGTAGAGGAAAAGTCAAGAGATATAATAACTTGCACTTTTTCGTACATAACGTATATTTTTAATCCATCTTCCCAGATGTGATAATAACAGTTCTGCAATTGGATTTGCCATTTAAAATATATAGAAAACACTTTAAATGGTGGAAGCACCATCTTACCTTTACCAATATCTTCAATGTCAAATACTTTAACGGGACATTTCTTTACAAGTTCTTCTGCTATTTCACCTTCTATTTCTTGCAAGAACACAACCTATACAAATCGACAGTTCAGATCTTGATAAATTCCACTACACACTTGCACTCCCAATGCAATAATCAGAAACAACACATAACTAACATTTTATCAAGCTTCGCCATTTTTTCCCTTTTAAAGAAGGAAGTACTAATGAACAAAGCAGTAAATATTTTTTATACCTCAGGCAGCATCCTATACCATGCAGTGGCAACAGGGGACCACTTCGCATGTGTCTTACCCATTCCTTTTACAGCATGAGCTTCCAACTCAATTTCCTGTAATCGAGCAGCATTAAATTCTGAGGTAGAAAATTAATCTTTCACATAAAATGAATCAGTTTTCCAATCAACTTTCTTCAACTGCACAAGACTTGTTGTTGAATAATAAAATAGCACAGCGATATAGACAAATGGTCATATTATATGTTTACTCACTGATGTCTTCTGCAATCAGATAATCTCATCAATAAATTTTTTTGTGATGATTCAAACGTACTAAATAGTACCCCAAAGCCCAAACATACAAAAACACACAATATGAATGAGCCGAAATGATGAGTGATAAAGGGTTCATTCACAATGCAAATTGATAAAAAAAAATATATAAAATCTTAACCTAAAGGCTTAAAAAACTCAATTCCTACCTGTCCAGGTCCCAGTTTAGCTATAATAATATCATCATGCTTGGGGCCAATTGGGTGGTTAGAAAATTCTGGTAGAGAGTCTTGGCTACAATTGAATGAAGTATAAGTTTTGCGCCTTGAAGTTGGATCCACATCTGGCTTTTCTGTGCTCAAGGTGAGCTCACTGCCTCTAGCTAGCCACTGTAGTTCATTGGACAATACTATATCCAAAAGACAGAAAACAAAGTGTTGCATCAGTTAGTAACACAAAAGAAATGAAATAGTAATTTGATAACATAAAGTGAAACAGAGCCGATGATCTTCATTCACTGATATGTAAATAATACCTTTAATCCGTGAACTGCCCCTTTCACAATGACTATGAAGCTTGAATACAATGGTGTTCTTTTCATTCGGTACATCATTTTCTGGAAAAAAGAAACAACTTAACCATCACGTATTGCCCATCAAAAGATGAAAGATAAGAGAAGGTAACAATTGAAGATGAAAAATTCAAACAAACCAACTCGGAAGAGGTAAAACCTGACATATATTCAAACATCCTCGGGTCAACTTTAAGCGGAATGAGACCCAGTCTATGGGCAAGAACCTCATCTTGGATAACTGATGTGTTGTTTGCAATCAAAACCTTTTCAATAGCCATAGTGGGAAGCTATATAGAAACACACACCAAAAAGGGGAAAACAGTTAACCTCACACTCAAAAAATTTCAAAATGCAATTAGAACAGTGACTAATGCAGTGTTGCAAATCCAGCCATTATTTAAAATAAGGAAAGAAAGTGACAAGCGTGCTCAAAGCATATACATCAAGTACCTTGTATCCTAATTCTATGAGTAAGAAGCTATCTTACAAGGACTATATGTGGTGGAATTTTTCAGCACAAAATTCTCTCTGGGCTTGGGAAGTTTAAATATTGAAGAAAAAGGCATTCATGCCAGGCCCAAATTAACCAATGATTCCGTTATTTAGAAAAGGATGCAAATTGTTAGGCTTGAGGCTGAACCTTATTTTGGAGGATGGGACAAGGTAAAATATCATTTTGGTTTGACAACTGGCTGGGAGAAACAGCATTACAGAACATGTATAAGAACTACCACCACTAGAGACTGTAAAGAATCTTAAAATGGGGAATACATGGGGCATTGACAGATTCAAGTCTATACTACCCACGAGTCGAATCCAAGAAATACAATAAATCCCAGAGCTAATAATGCCTCAGACCTGATATCTTGGAAGCTATCAAATGATGGTTCTTTCACATTAAAATCTGCTCGGGAGCTCATCAAGGAAAAGATGCTTCAGTCATCACTCATCATGTAAGTAAATATGGCACATATCCATCCCTTTGAAAGTCTCTTTTTGCGGCGATGTTATGGTTCTTGTTCATATAAATTAATCCATATACTGCAATATATTCTCCCAACTAAATAAAATATAGGACAAAAAACCAGAGAAAATAATTTTTAAAAAAAGACTGCATATCACCATTTAATTTAATATAAAATGACTATTAAGTTCGACTGTGAGATCATTAATTAGTTATAGAAAAGGGTGAAAGGTTGCATCACAGCATCAGGCTTGGTCTATTTCCCATCGACTACTGTCAACAATAGTAATGGGGATATGCTTAAAACTAGAAGTACATGCTCAGCTATTAATTTTAAGTTGGCGAAACCACAATTGATATAAAAAAGCTTTTTAAAAACATGGCACGAACCTCAGCTATGAGGATTCTGCGGAAAGCATTTGCGAGAGAAGCATCAATCCCAATCATGTCGAACTCCATATCATCCTCAGTAAGTCTAACAACTTCCACTCTGAAATTTTCACGAAAATGTCCCAACCGCAAGCTATTATCCACTCCCATCGAAGCATAGGCACCGGAGTACCGTATATTCTCTGTCTTCAATTCCAAAAATAAAAATAAAAATAAAAAATTGCCGTACATACATTTAGACAAAGTGTTGAAAATAAATTAAAAATTGGGTCTTGTGTGAGTACATTAGTGGCAGCATCTGGAGTACAGATGACTCGAGTTCTTTGGAGCTCGAGGTGCGCCGGCAGCTTTCCTTTAGGGACATCCGGCAAGTCCCATACCGAAATTTTTGGTGTTTTCTCCTCCTTCATGTTCGTATTAGAAACGGACAAAGAGGAAAGGATGCAAAGGTGAGAAGGTTTAGGGTTTTGCGAAATAACGTATCAAATAAAACGGCAGTAATATAATTTTTTTCCAAACCGGGAACCGGTCGTTTATAGGACCAAAACCGGATGAATATAAACCGGTTTTGAAATCCTTTTATTTGTTTTAAGACTCATTCTTTAACATTTTTTAATTATTTAAAATTTTACGTTGATTAGACATGAAGTAAAATGAACAAGATGGACATTGTAAGATCAAAGTTCAAGTCCTAGCATAAGCTTAAGCCTTATTTTTGTGGCCGAATGCATTTTCAAATAGTATTTTGATGGAGTGTGTGGTTATAAAATAAGGAATAGTTTTTAGTTTGTGTATAATGTCCTTACTTGAGCTCAATTTTATCAAAAATTCATTTTTTTAAAAAAAATTCATTTTAACTACACATTATTCAATTAAAAAATTACACGGAAATTGAAAAAAATTATATTACTTTTTATACATTCTCCAAAAATTACTATTCAAAAAAATATTTTTTCCCCCCATAATGGGGCTCAAACACTGACCATTCGAATAATATGTGGATAAAAATAAGAGAGAAAAATGTATTTTGAAAATAATGAGAATCAGCTTAATATTATTAAGTTGGCACATACTATTCATGTATAAGTTGAATTTTTTAAGTTTTTTTTTCCGCAAATTCTCTTTTTATAATGCATAAAATATATAGTTATTTGTCACTTATATTTTACATTACTATGTGTTAATAATAAAGACAATAAAAAAATAAATTAACCCCGTGTTTGGTAGTCATTTCCATGATTTGTAGAAAAATTATATCTGTCATACAGCAAAGCACCACTAGGGCCCACTGACAAGAAAGAGAGTCAAAAAATGCATTTCTCTTTTGGGCCAGAATGCTTAACAAATAAGGACTAAGACTTCTTTTTAATAGATTTAGAATCGACTACGTAAATCTTTATCATCTCTCCTCTCTCATTCAATTTCAACTCTTTTATAATCATATTTGCATGTTTATAATCTTGTGCTTACTATCGATGTTAATGTGTAATAAGAGTATTAATTATAAACAAGTATGTATTGAGTTAGAGACTTAAATGAACGATCTAATACATGTAACGAATTGGATCGAACTCCGACAATTAAAATATGCAAAAGCTCAAAATAGGCTTGGGACTTGATCCATCAGCCTTCTTTGGAGAAGACGATGGACAAGATATTCATCAACGATCAATCTTTTAAAATTTCATTTTTAATTTTAAAAAAAAACGTTGATGAAGTATATGATATGACTATTTACCCCATTGTCTTATGGGAACAATACATAAATCCT
>CAIGRL010281810.1:0-10923 GCA_903798325.1 Fraxinus xanthoxyloides
CTACTAGAGTGAAGTTCAAGATCTTGTTCTTTTATACCAAGAGACACAATCTGATTGTGAAGGGGGATATACCGGTTAACAACTCCGGTGAGAAAGCGAAAAAAAAAGGTATCAAACTCAAGTCGAACGCACCACATCAGTTGAGCCATAGGCTGAGACTGGAATTTTTGGTGGTTATTATAACTGTCTTGATAATCTTTTTGCTGTAATTCTTTGGTTAGTTCATTTTCTAGAATCAGCTTTGATTTGAGGATCTTATATTTACATGAAAAGGCTTAAAAGTTGTGTGTTTGGTTGGGATAATTACATATGAATCCTCTCATGTTTGCTGCTTTCGTCCTTTGTTGAAACCCAATAATTAGTCTACAGTAGAATAGATGACATCTTATACATGCTTGAAGGCACAATTTACATAGTAATTCTTCATACGATTTTGATTTCCTCTATCTTACAAAAGTTCAGGTAGCATAGAGTACATGCAATTTGTATCCGAGAAATCGACTAGTTTAGATCCAACTGCTTCATTTTACCGTTAAAGAGACCTGCCACTTTGCAGCTTAACAAGCGAATAATAGGCACCACCATTTCCCACTGAGAGCAGATCAGAGTGTGAACCTTGTTCAACAACTTTTCCGTCTTTGATCACTGCAATGGAATTAGATTTCTGTATCGTAGATAATCGATGAGCCACAACAATGCAAGTTCGACCACCCATCATCTTCTCTAGTGCTTCTTGAACAAATCTTTCTGACACACTATCAAGAGCGCTAGTTGCTTCATCCAGCAGCAGGATTGTAGGGTCCTTCAATATTGCACGAGCCAGAGCTATTCTTTGTTTCTGGCCTCCAGATAGCTGAGCTCCTCTCTCTCCACAGTAGGTCTCATATCCATCTTTCATCCCACTGTCATCAAGAAAATGTATTGGTTTAGATTCTCTCTACCCCCGTGTTTTTTCTAGTTTAATAAAATATTTTCTTTTGAAAAAATTGTTATAGATACCATACCTTATAAATTCATGGGCATTAGCAAGTATTGCAGCCTTTCGTATTTCAGATTCTGTCGCATTCTGTTTCCCATAGGCGATATTCTCATTTATGGTTCCTGCAAATAGTGTTGGCTCCTGACTGACTAACGCAATGTGTGACCTCAAGGTTCTCAAATTATACTCCTTTATGTCCTTATCATCAATAAACACTGATCCCTTATTTGGATCGTAAAATCTTTCAGTGAGTCCAATAATTGTCGATTTCCCTGAACCACTCTGGCCAACTAATGCAACAGTGGTTCCTGATCTGATTTTAAGATTGAGGCCCTTTAAGATCATCTGGTCAGGTCTTGATGGATAAGAAAAGAACACATTCCTTAGCTCAACACGACCCCTAATATCATTCTTCATTGCATCAATTTGCCATGAGTTCTCTGGATCAATCTCACTCTTTCTGTCGAGGATTGTAAAAACTGAACGAACAGCATTACTACCTCTTGACAAATCTTTTGTCATGCTTCCTGCTTCAGCAATGGTATATGCCGTGAATAGAAGTGCTAGAAATGCTTGGAAAAGTCGCTCCGGAGATATTAACCCTTGTGCCAATAACTTCCCTCCATACCAGTAAGCTAATGCTGTAGAAGCTGCTGCAAGAAATTGTGAGCTAAATAAGCCAACACCTGCAAACCAGGATTGTCTGATACTCTCCTTCCTTGGGCTTTCCAGTGTGGCTCTAAAGAGCCCCACTATCCTTTTCTGAGATGAAAATGCAGTTATAGTTCGATGGTTGATGACAGCTTCACTTGCTAGTTGGCTTCCTTCCTTTTGTGCAATTTCAGCTTTTGCAGACATACTCTTCATAAGAATACTCCTTGAGTAAAAGCTTCCGATGAGTAAGGGCTGAGCCGCCATCATCACAAGGGCTAGCCGCCATGTCAAAATGAGTCCTAGTGTGTAGGCAAAGATAGCTCCAAAAAATGCTTGAGTCAACAGTGACAAGCGATCTCCAACAAGTGAGCGAACCATGTTGGCTTCTGTTGATATTCGTGCACATATTGCTGCACTTGTGTTTTCACTTTCATCAAACCATCCAATCTCAAAAGTCATGAGTTTTCCCAGCAGCATCTCCCTTACTCTTTTAGTTAACTTTTCTCCCATGATAGCAAAATTGTAGTGCTGCAGAAGGTTGGTGAAGAAATTGAAAACTCCAAGGCCTACAAATACGAGAGAATACCCTCTTGCATGAGATGTGATGGAGGATTTATCTGTCCTGAAGTAAACAGCTATAAGTGCTCCCACGCAATAGGCATTAACTGGTTGAACAGCTCCTGAGCCTATGGCTCCTAAGCACCCAAGCAAAGCTCTTCCCCATTCAGGTGTGTTCATGCTCAGTAAACGCCACTGTGATGGAGTAGGATTAGCTGGGCCATTGAAATCTTCATCGTCACTGTCGTATGTGCCCTCGTATTGAACTGAGTATGGAGCAGAGTAGGAGTAGGGTGTACTCCTTGAAAATGCTGGGCTAAATGGGCTCAAAGCTGGAGTGTTTTGTGCACTTGACCTTGCACTCAATGGGCTTGGAGGGATAATCATCTTGTGGTGATTTTTTCCTTCAATCTGATGGCTGGAATTATTTTTAGTATCATTTCCAGTTTCTGATTGTTGCAACTGAACCATTTTGAAGTACTCTCCATCTTTCAGTTGCATAAGCTCATCATGTGAACCTGATTCAACAACTCTTCCCGACTGGAGAACCACTATCAAGTTACTCATCTTGATTGTAGAGAGACGATGAGCTACAACTACGGTTGTCCTTCCCTTAGATGCCTGGTCTATAGCCTTCTGTACAATTCTTTCAGATTCTGTATCCAGTGCACTTGTGGCTTCATCAAGAAGCAAGATTTTCGGATCCCTTATCAAAGCCCTTGCTATCGCTATGCGTTGTTTTTGTCCTCCTGATAACTGAACTCCAAATTGACCAACCTGGAGATTACCATATCCAATGGAAAATTATCAGAGATGCTTAAAATTGGAAAACAGCATGTAACATTTCGAACCAAATGACAAGGGAAAAGAATTCTTAAGCAAGGCATTGGATTATTTACTGATTACAGAATTCCTCAAAAAAAAAATAAAAAAAATAAAAATAATAATAATAATAACAAACAGATTTCTTGTATTTGGGGATAGAAACAGTCTTACTTGAGTTTCATATCCATCTGGTAGCTTGATAATGAAATCATGTGCATTTGCAGCCTTGGCTGCTTTCTCTACATCCTCTGTAGATGCTTCCTCCTTCCCAAATAATATATTTTCTTTTATAGATGTTGCAAAGAGGATTGGTTCTTGATTAACCAATCCCATTTGGGACCTGAGCCATTTGAGATGAAGCCTCTTTATTTTGTATCCATCCAAGAAAATTTCTCCTTCTATAGGGTCATAAAATCTTTGCAGCAGTGAAATGATGGTGGACTTTCCAGAACCACTACCCCCAACAAGACCGACAGTTTTCCCGGCCGGAACTGTAAGATCCAAGCCTTGCAATATGGGCGTATCTGGTCTTGACGGGTAAGTAAAATAGATACCTTTGAATTCAATTTCTCCTCTCACATATGAAAGAGCTTTTCCCTTCTTATCATCAGAATCTATGGCTGGTTCACGATCAATCATCTCTGTAATGCGAGCAGCAGCAGCCTTAGATTCCGCAATTGCAGTGAGATTTGGAAGGGCAGTCAAAATATTTCTGCAAAAAAAATGGAAAAAACAGTAAGTTCCGAGTTTGATGTGAACAATCAAGCCAGCAGATTATTAAAAATCTAAATATTAATAAACCCACAATCCTCCCATGAGAACGTTGAATCCAGCTACAAAAATGTCTCCACCCTTTTCTCCTTTTCTGCTGACCAAAAGAGATCCAACCCAGGCTTGAAATCCCCAGCTAATATAAATAACTCCCATGCTTCCCATCATCAAACCTCTTGCAAAACCTTGCTTTATTCCTAATTCCATAGTTTTTTGCAGTGCATGGCTGAACTTCTCGAGGGTTTCATTCTCAGCAACATAGGAATATACAGTCCGGATTGAGGAAATTGCTTGTTCTGCAATTCCACCTGCAACTGCATAAGACTCTATCGTCTTCATCGCCACATTCATCATCATCGTTCCAAATCCAAGTCCAGGGACAATGAACATTATGGTGAATGGTATTGCAGCCAAAGTAAGCCTCCATGATAGTGAGAACGCAAATACGAGGCAGAAGATGAAGGATGACATATAGGCTAGGCAGTCAGGTATCTGCACAAAAATAATAATATTTCAAGTTTTGAGTCAACTAAAATGACCAAGTATAGGAAATAGAATCATTTTCACTATTCTTAGTGCATGTTCGGTACGCAATACTAGATACGGTATCATAAGCAAGATTTTGAATTATTCCTCTGTACAAAGAGTGCTATTTTAGTTTTGTGCAAGAAGATCCTTTAATTTTCTTAAATATAAGCGATCGGTCATGTGATTATACTTGGAATGTATCAATGCTGTTATTTATCTCTTTCTTGCATTATAAGCGATCGGTCCATTTCCCATTTAAGCACTGATTTTAAGTTTTTGATAAGAGAAAATTTGGTGCTGTTGGAGTAAATAGCTTCTCTCCTATGGTAATTTGGATCGTATTGGAATCGGCAGATATTGCCGTAACAACTTGATAAGTTTTTGAAGAATCAGCTGCCTGCGTGTTGAAGAAACCGACTTCTTGTCAGGACAGATTTCAGGTACTCTAATCTCATCCTAGAAGTCTGCCTCTCTGCTGTTCTTGCCCAATATAATCCTTCTGTAAAAATAAACTCGAGGAGATATTAAAAATGCATCAAAGAATCATGTTAAAAATATACATAATCTGTCAATTTTTCGTAAGATTTGATGCTCTAGATAAAATAGTCCAACCCCAATAGCCACGAGAGTAGCCTTCGTGTGTACTGCCAGAAAATTTAGTAGCATGTTAGTCGAATGTAAACAACAAATTCCTCATATTGGTGAAATTATGCATTCCAGCATATGTACTGTTACTACTCATTATCGATACCCCAAAAGGAAGACGCCACGTGGAGGGCTTTAAACCACGTGGGGGCCAACAGAGAAACGATATCATGACATTGGAATTTTATAGGGGAGAAGGGTCGGGTAAGCCGAGATTCTCGTGTGATAGGCCGAGGTCCTCGCATGGGAAGCCGAAACTTGGGCCCAATAACAAGGTCCGAAGCAAAGTACCACCTTATAGCTAACGTACTTAACTGAAGCACCTTACTGAAGCAACCCTTCCTCGCCTAAGGTACCTCTGGGAAGGGGCTCGCCCCGAGGTTGACAATCCTTTAAGGCTTGTTGGGCCAAAGCCGTCACGTGTAGATTTGGAGATTTATTGGAAGTGACTGATGTGATATCTGTGACCGAGTTCTAACAGTGTGTCAGGCTACGATGTGTAGGTGGGCTGACCCTTTATCAAATATTAATGGTGATGAGTGGACAGTGATGGGAGAGGAAAGCTTGAGAGATGTGAACACGTGGATCAGATCCCGCGATCACCACGTCATTTCGGATTAGTATAAATGGCTGATTTCTAAAAGTGAAGAGGGGAGGTTTTTTGGGAAGGAAAAAATCAAGATCTTATCACACATTTTAACAGTGAGGAAAGGGGGATTTCGAGATTAAAAAAACATCATTTTCCTTCAACGGAGAGGGACCTTTCGATATATTTTACTTCGAAAAAGAGACTCGTTATTAAAAATCAATCGGATATTTGTGGATAATGCAAATATCGTTCATACAAAACCGCCGTGACCCGAACATTTCATTGTCTCTTGCCGGTAAGTGCCTCCCGCGTCCAACTTAGTCTACATACCGATTTAATTACGGTATAAACGCGTCAGATCCGTACTTGACGTGGCGAGAGTGGCCCGGTATCTGTTGATTTCATTTTTTGGGGTCAACATGTACAACATACATACATATATATGGCATGTTTGGACAAGCTTTTGCTTCTACTTTTTGTAGAAGAGCTTACTAAAGAAGTCACTTTCAGCTAACTTCTTCTAAAAACCAATCTAATCAGATAGAACTTTCAGAAAATTATCCCATCAGGTCAAAGCTTTTCAAAATCATGGCCAAACGCCAATAGTTCATTCGTATGAAATGAGACTGAACTGTTAAGGTTTCCGTACTCATTGATGACACCACCGAGTACAAACATCATAAGAGGGATTTGCAATCCATCTCCAATGTTGCCCGAAGTCCCAAAGAACATCAAAAACTCGTCGACTCTATCTGCATAACGAAAAATTCCGTTTTTCTTCCCCATTTCCTATGCCCCCACGAGAGGGAGGGATCGACTAACTTTCAAAGAGAGAATTTAGTTTATGTTACTTTTTATGTAGAAATTTATCGATTACCCTGGCTTAGTTTGCAGTCTATTATTAGACAGGTAGTTGTTTTTATAGTTGTGAAAAGGATCCAATGTTTTCCTATATTTAGCCGGCTGTTTGTTATCATTAGTTATTTTTGCTTTATATGATGATTACAACTGTTCTTTGTGTTTGTCTCTCCATTTTATTAATTTCCTTAAAAACCAGTGTTTTCTGTGTTGTGAAAGCTCTATAATGCGCTTTCGGTGATTCATCCCACATATCATGATTTTGGTACGCAAAAGAGTTGCTTGGCGAACTAATTGACTGTGTTATGCTTTTACGAAATCAATTCCAAAAGTGAAAAAGCAATTTTTCTTGATTGCAAATATATAGAGTGAAGATGACAACTAACGATAATATTATAAAGAAGCTCGTTTAAGTAGTAGTACAATGAGAGAGTACATAATCTAAAACTAACATGCGTTATTCAAATTGTTAAGTTTCTGGTTGTTGTTTTTTTATCTTCCGACAAATCTAACATTAAATCGAATGAAGTGGAGAAAAATGGTGGGTTTTACCATTTGTACAGGGAAAATACACAGGAGATTTTATAGGTGTTGAGATGACAGCATTTGTACGGTTGCTGATTTTTTATTTTTTATCCAACAACCAATAAAAATCTGCTAATGGAATTTTGCACATTTCCACTGTAAAACTCCCTTGTACACATAGCATTATTAAAAAATGGTTTAGATTAATCACAGAACGTCACATTTTTTCAGGGTTATAGTTACACAACACTGGTGCAACATTTGCACTGTAAATTCACCAAGTTCATTTCTTCACAAGTATACCATCCTTTATTTAATTATGAGCATGTTTGACGAAGGTTAAAAAAAAACCAAAATTTCAAATATAAAATGACAATTAGGGTTTTACTGATTCACTTTCAAATGTCAAAAAGGTTCCCTATCCATTGTTTCAATGTCATAAGGTGGGACTCCAGAAATTTTGGGGATTTTCTTTGTTTGTAAAACGTGCGAGTTGCCATTTCAAGAAGTAATGGACTCATTCCAGCCAAATGTAATTTATTTTGTGTAATCTTAGTAGGACAGGGTTTATTCTAATAATCCAAATCAATTTGAATTTAATTTCTATGGAGGAGTTTTAGGCTTGATCTTACTTAAATCAATATTTCGATTGGTCGGCATAATGTCTAGTTAAACACAACTAAACTATAGGCATTATGCACCAAACCATCATCGTTGGTTTGGTATTCAAGAATATGATAGAAGTATGTGTAAGTTAAAATGAGCCGATCTTTATTTACAATTTCTCATAGTGATGATAACTTGATAATGAAACAAGATTAATGTCACCAATAACACTGATCAAAATGTAAAACAAATCAATTTTGGTCCTCCTTTAGCTTTCCCTTTGTGCTTGTAGGCCTTTTGTAAACCGAATCTTTTTTCAAGTTCCTTCGCTCATTTGGGTCGAAGAATTCCGTCCTCCCGGAATATTTTTCGTGATACAATGCAATTTCAAAAAACATTTTTGGAAAAAAAAATAGAGAATATTATAGAGACAGGAAAGGCAAAATATCACATTTTTTTCATTCTGTTCATTCACAAAGCTCTGCGGAAAGAATTTATGAAAGAAAAAATGTGTCAACTTAAAAAGATATATAATGGCCCAAAAAAATCACATAGGAGACAAAAGGATATCTAATGACCCGAAAATATCACCTAGGAGACCCCAAGTGATGTGAGATATATACAATCTGATTCCAAAATTGTATCAAACATCATTTTCAAAGAAAAAAAAACAGAAAAACCAGATCAATGGTAACCATATGCCAGCTGAAACTGAATTGAAACACGACAAATTCCAATCCAAACAGACGCCCACAGATATATATTATCAATTCTGTTGACATAGATAACTTATGAAACAAACTTAAGTTCTTTGTCTTCCATGTATAACAAAAAGAAAAGATTCAACAAGTTTCACTGGTTTGGGGAAGTCATTCCATTAACCAGGACTTCATTATTTTACCTCTAAGCAGATAAAAAAAACAAGGGACACGATGATCACACCATGTATCTGCAAAATCCAAGCATTCTTCTTCCATAATACATCACAAGGAGCTGACTCTGATCATTGTTACTCCCAGCATAACCTGTAATGTATGCATTACGTACATTCGTATTATCAAACAAGAAAAATTTAGACACGGGGAGGGGAGAGAAAAGTTTTAAAGAAGTAAAATATGGCCATAAAGGTGGAGAGAGCTGAAAAACCATTGGAAATAGGAAATCTTGAGTGACTTCAGAAAATGTCTCTTTATAATCCTCCTCCATGACCTATTGAGGAATATGAAATTAAGCAGGAGTCAAATTAAATAATAATCTCTGCAATTATAGTCAGTTTTCAAAATCAGCCAAAGGTTAGCTTCTAAATTGTAAGAATCTTTGCTTTCTTGAACATCCATATTTAAGACTTCGCAGGCGATTATCTTATTTGTAACATATGAAACTCAAGTCTCTCTCAAATCCATACTGAAGTACTAAGCATCATTTGGCATATATAATATGGAACTAAATAATTAAGAAAAAATCTTAAAACTTACATGGGAGGAGGCTTTCAACAAATGGAAATGCGACAGGGGAACAATTGTCAAATTCATCATCTAGATAGTGTACAACCCAAGTATAGTCTTGTAAATTGAAGATGCAGTAGCAATGGGATCCATCCATGAGCCTAATTATAAAAAGTATCTCCTCCTTTATTGCAGCTACAGAGTTAAAATAGTGAATTTCCGATTCCAGTTCAATTTCAAGAGTGCCTCTTAAGTTCCAAACAGATTGTTCAGGATTTATTAAATCCCATATCTCCATGGAAGGTCCGATATCATCAATTGCCTCTGGATTATAAACTGGATAATCCACTCGCAGCAGTGACAAACAACCTTCTAGTTCGAACAGAAATGTCCATTGATGCATTGCAGAGGGAAACTCGATTCTCAAAAAATTCTCATTCATGTCAACAGAGAGGATGTGATCAGGAATTCCGAATTCTGAACTCACCATCCAATACATTCTACCACCCACACATACATAGGAAGGGTAGTATGGGCAATTGGGATTAGGCTTAGGACCTTTTTTGACCTCAGAAATAGCTGTCCATGTTGCAGTATCAGAGGAATATACTTCACATTTGTACTTCCCATATTCTAGTTCATAAGAATCACGGAAAAACCGAAATAGTTTGTATTTGTTATTTTCAGGGTCAAAGACAAGCCCAACTGACGGAGTATCTATTGATGGACTCCCTTTAGGAAGCAATATGATTTCTTGAGTTGTAGGATTAAAAATATGGATGCCCATATCTTCCCGTTCATCTTGGTTGACACAACATATTAGACCATTCAAGAAACAGATTATGTCAGGAGAAAATATATTACCAAAACCAGGGGTGGGTATCTCACGATCTATTGTTCCATCCCTCTCCATCAAATACAGATGAGTAACTATCTCTGAGGAATCAGGGTAAGGACAAATTATATATTTAGGGTTCTTCCTGGAGAAGCTTAGTTGCAATTCAGGAAAGTGTGGTTCAGAAATAAACCCCAACCAAAGTTTTGAAACAGATTTGCACACTAGTGCGGCTTTAACAGGAAGTCTTGGGAGAATGTTGGCCAAGATTTCCTCAATGTGTCCAATCTCAGACACATTATTGCATTGCAAGCGGCCACTATCATTTCTCGTCTCAGACATATTATAGCGGTAAGTAACTTCTGGTATCAGCAGAGCAGGTGTTCACGTCAATTGATTCATCTGCACTAAAAAATCATCAGTTAATTTTTGAGGAATACGAAAAAATTCTATTAAACAGCAATCAGGAATCTCTTGACAAAATTGTTAAGTGTATTATGTTTTTTCTTTTATTGTCTTTTGTACTCTCTTTCTCCCAGAGCACACAGCTATCCAAACTCACCACGAATTATGAAATCTACCAATCAATTCCAATTTACTATTTGTATAGGATACCAAAATTTCAAGTCAAACAATAAGAAAAGGGAAGGGAAAATGTATACAGGAAAATCACCATGTTTAAATTAGTTCTACCACTTGCTTTGAGAAAAAAATAATATGGCAACTACATATAAAACTCACATATACCAAACAGACACTAAAGCCTTTTGAGCTAAAATAGTAAGGTTTTCATGCTCAACCAAACTTTTCTTCATAAGTTTAACTGAGGTTGAGCTCAGATTATAGATGAGTGCCTTTTGTACTCAGTTTCTTTGGCCTAACCTGGATGTCCTCTCACAATATTATCCATATTTTCTGTTGCAATGAGTGGGTATACTGAGGTGGGCTATTGCACATCTAGGACAGAGTGAAAGACCAGAGCACATAAAGGGCATTTGTTTACATCATTTTACTTTCCCCTTCCATTTGAAAAACAAGAAAGCATTAAAAAATAATAATTTATTTTTTCTCTTCTTCAATTAAAACCCCACCTCCACCCCCACCC
>CAIGRL010281815.1:0-17517 GCA_903798325.1 Fraxinus xanthoxyloides
AGAGAGAGAGAGAGCATACTGGATTTGAGGGTAAATAATTATTAGGGATGTCACTCTTAGGTTGCGAAATTGAAGCACCAGAAGAAAGATTTGGAAAATTGAATCTGCCTGAGACTGCCTCTTTACCTTTAACAGTCATCTCGTTCAACACACTAGAACAAGTAGCAGGTAAAGGCAACTCTAGCCCAAGTCCTTGCTTGTATTGTCTTTTATTTGGTCTTGAGAATTTTCGTTGCAATGGCTCCAACTGGTTAGAATCTGGAGCATTAGGAGCACACAATCCTAAAACTGGCAACAAGTTGAACATTGTGTTCGTGGAACTTGTCCCCTTAAAATGGTCATTTGACAGGGAAACGTCTGGAAAGCGATTATACATAACTGGAAACTCCAAATCAACAGTGGATTTATGCTCCGTAATCTTACCCAGCATCATGGTTGAGATGGTCTTGCTTGTGGGTCCAGTGGTTTGACTATGACTCTTATTTTCAAAGTCCAAGGTTGTAGCCTTCTCTTCGACAGGCTGAGTTGATATGGTCATTTGATTATCATCTTTAGCACGCAGAGGAGGGAATTGAGGAAGTGACTCTAGTCTGTAAAATCCCTTGATAGGAGTAGATGATTCAATTGCTTTCCTCTTTGTCAACCGTTCCTTTTGTCTAGCACGAAGTTTTGCACTGTTGAAAGAAAACACATTAACACAGTAGGTTGAGTCAACGATCATGAGCAATTAAGTTTGTTTCAATTGATGAGCTTTAAATTTTTTACATTCTCCTGTCGTCCAGGGTTGATTAGATGCAACATTATGCCTTAATTAAATAAGATCCATAACTTCCACTGTCATGGGCCACAATTGTACCGATTCAAATATCTTTGACCCTTATCACAGTGATTTTAACCAAATAAGGGTCCCCCATGAAGATCTCTGATTACAAGCTTGTACTCTCATATAACCATTCATATAATATTGCACTGAAATATTAAAATCTCAGATTTCTGAACATATTATTTGGGAGATATAGTTCCAAAAGGATCAAGGCCCAATCGGCGAACAGAAGATCAAAACATCAGATCCTGGGTATAACAGGAATCTCGACAAGAAAAAAGTGGATAATTATCATGAATAAAAACTCACTATTTTGCTTTAAGCGCATGTCCTGCCGGAGTGTACTGTCGCTCAGGCACAGGTTTGGGCTCCAGTTCATCTTCCACAACACTCTGGTACACCGCACAATAGCAACAATAACGGAGACTCAGACAGTTATAGCCTCTCATCAAAATTCAATTCAATCCATGAAAATCACACACTTGTAACAAAATTTAATCAGGATGGAATCACTGACATTCTAACAGCAAAAAGTAAATGGAAGGTGAAACGAAGGCTTTGTGTAATAGCAGTTGGCGTTGGCAATAAAATGGCCAGAAAAGAGACTTTTGGTTTGATAACAGCCATTTTTGATAACTCGGCCAGTGAAAACAAAGATTATCAGCACTCCCCAAATCATTGATAATGGAAACTGAAGATGGCCAGTGGGGTTAACCCTAATACAGGAAGTTAAAGCAAAGTAGAAAGAGATAAATAACTGCTGACATGAAGATTTCTATTTATAATGCTTGGATTCTGATCAGAATGACGGTTGAAACAATGATACCCATCGTTGATAGCAAAATTCACAAAACGGAAAAGGATATTCAATTTACTACCTAGTCAATTTTTCATAGAACACAAAAGCTGGTTGGCAATATTGGATAGGATACCCAAAATGTGGCAATTCAAATCACAAACACAATATGGTAGAAGCATCTGTACGATGTCCATGTTCACTGGGGGGCCTGGTTCTATCAATATATGTTAAAATCATTGGAGATCAGGCATCTGTAAGTCTAAGAAAACAATATTGTCAGCATACAGAATTGTCTGCAAGCCTCCGATGCAGATATTAGGAAATAAAAGATGAACAGAATCTCCACCCCACCCCCAACACGCACATGCACAGAGAGAGAGAGAGAGAGAGAGAGAGAGACAGTACTTCACTCAGTGTTCCACTGGGGTGTGCCGCATATGCTTCCTTGTAAGAAACAGCTTTTCTTTGACGTTTTCCCCGGCCAAGGGCTGCTTCCTCCTCACTCTGGTATTTCTTCCATCTACAAATCGAACAAGCAAATGATTTAAGAAAGAGATGCTTATGAATTAACTTGTGAATGATAAGAATTTTTGTATAACAAAATGGAAAACTAATTTATGTAAATTTCCCATACACCCATACATGCATTTATGTATTTATGTTGATCCACTTAATTTTCAATATTACAGATCGAAGAATGCTGCACTCATTACTATGTAGATAAATAGGTGCTTAATGCGTTGTTGGGATTACAAATTCTCCTTGTTCATGTTCTACATGAAGCAGGAATCCTTCCGCACATTCTGAGTCTACAATCACTGCTAATAACCAAAAAACCATAAAAATAGGTTCAATGAACTGCGCACTTCTACTAGGACTTTATCCTAGATTCAAGAAAATCGAACTCTTAAGTATCAGAGTTGTGGCATAAAAAAACGCAAAGCAGGGATATGAAAACAAGGAGTAATGGAAATGGTGCTATACAACTTAAGAATGAAATACGTACCTAACTCGCAGAAGCCTGTCCCATTCATTTTCTTCATTGCTGCCAGTCAAATCATCATCCTTTTTATCAGAATTCTGTGCACACAGAGCACTAGTGCCCACGGGAACAGATGTTGTTCCATCTTGTTCTTCTGTTGGTTCATCATTCCATTCTAGGGACTAATTTCACATGCTTCTTATTAGCTTCATGATGTCAATAAGTCATATGAATATGAATGATACAAACAATCCAGAGAAGACATGCAAATGCAAAATGGTGATTGTTTATTCTTATTTATCATAGTGAATAAGGAAAATGAGTCCCAAAAACTTGGAACTAATGAGTTCAGTAAATCTCAGTCCATGAATCATCTTATTCATTCAGCTTTACAGATGATTTTGTTCAATTAATCAGACTATAAACTAGAAGGTGTATATTGTTATCCAAACTCAACTAAAAACACAAAAATTTCTCCAAAAAAGCACCAAATCTGGGTTCTGCTAAAGTTGGAAAATAAGCGACCAATGAAGCTCCATGAGAAACCCAAAATAAGGACATATGAAATATTAGCAGAAACAAAGATTTTGGACACAATAGTAAAGCATACTGTAACTGGGGTGATAAAATGGCTGAAGCAATACCTTCACTGAACCAAGCATATCGTTCTCTATTTCTGATTCAGCATTATCAGGTGAATCAGATGGGACGTGTGAGCGGTCTAGCAATTTTGAAATAGAAGTTTCATCCCACACAATCCTATTGCTACCATCTGCACATTTATCTTCGTATACATCCCCAAGGCCACCAGTTCTCCTCCTGGTATTCGGTTCTGTTACTGCTTCATCTTTATTGTTGTGGTTGTCACCATCTTTTTCTGTTGTGGAAGAAGGATCACAAAAAAGGTCTTCAGTTCCCCATTTTAGGATGTCTTCCACCTCCTTTTGTGACCCAGATTTGTTCACAAAAAGTTGATCAAGCATCAATTTCTTCTTTGCAAGTTGTAAGATGCGCTCTTCAACACTAGCACGGACAACAAGCCTGTACACCAGAAGCCTGTTTGATTGTCCAATTCGATGTGCCCGATTCATGGCTTGGATGTCTGCATGTGGGTTAAAGTCAGAATCATAGATAATGACTGTGTCAGCAGTCGCCAAGTTGATGCCAAGGCCACAAGAGCGTGTTGATAGAAGGAATATGAATCGACTCTTATCTTGGTTAAAACGAGTTATTGCTGCTTGTCGATCAGCCACAGATACAGAGCCATCAACTCTCTCGTAAGTCTTTGCCCCAAATTCGATAGACACATAATCCTCAAGGATGTCAAGTAACTTTGTCATTTGTGAAAAGATAAGGACTCTATGACCTTCTTTGTGTAACACCTTGAGCATAGAATGCAGCAAAGTTAGCTTGGCTGAAGCTTTTATTCGCATTTCATGAAGGAAATTCACCAATCCAGATTCAGGCTCAGTGCCAGGTATAAGATAAGGATGATTGCAAATCTTTCGTAACTGCATCACAATATTTAACATCGACTGCTGTGGAACCCCTTTCCCTATGTTTCGCAACACCTGATAATTCTTTGTTAGCATGGCACGATAATATTCTGACTGAATACTTGACAACTCAACAGGAACCAATCGTTCAGTCTTTGGGGGGATATTCTTCATGGCATCCTTTTTAAGCCTACGAAGCATATGCGGGGCAACGAGTTTCTTCAGTTCCTCTACCTTTTCCGCAGTTGTTAAATCGTTAAATTTCTCCTCAAATGAAGAGAGAGAAGGAAATGAAGCTGGCTGCAGAAAGTTTAGAAGATTATACATCTCCCCTATATTGTTCTGAAGAGGAGTACCTGTCAACAGTACCCTATGTTGGAATGAGAAAGTGTTTAGCAAACTAAAAAGCTTACTGCTAGAGTTTTTCAGACGGTGCCCCTCATCAACCACAAGAACTTCCCAAGGAACTGCACGTAGATGAGAGGAATCGGCAAGAACCATTTCATAAGTAGTTAAAAGAACATTGAACTTATAACCTGATGTTTTCTTATTCAGCCCACTAGGATCAGATGCATGCCATTCATATTGGCGAATTATGGTTCGAGCCCTAGTGTTCCCATGATATTCCACCACATTGAGGTTAGGAGCCCATAGCGAAAACTCACCCATCCAGTTGGGCATTGTGGATAGAGGAACCAAAACCAGACAAGGCAGAGTAGCTTTAAATTCAAAATATAATGATGATAAAAAAGCACAAGCTGATACTGTTTTTCCAAGCCCCATTTCATCAGCAAGTATCACATTTCTAGATTTATGCCAGCTTTTACGCAACCAATTTAATGCTTCCAGCTGATGTGGAAACAAAGAACCTCCTGCTAGCTCTTTAGGCTGCTCAGTGAGAGTAATTACTTCATTGTGTTGGACACCTTTTCTCCATGTTGAATCGTGTTTTCCAGAATTATTCTCCAGCGTTTGGTGTTCAAATTTAAAGAATAAATCAACCAAGTGAAGCGATTTCGCAATTACAGGTTCACTGGTTCTTTCCCAAGTGCATTCATCATAAGGAAGACCTGTCCACTTTACATATACATCGGTTGAACCACATATAGAGGACCGAGTAGCAATCACTCGCTGAGGTAGCTTCCACTGCTCCTGGCAAAGATTTATAGTTAATGTCCCATACTTTGCCCTGTAATTCTCCAGTTTCCGTTTCGCCAGAACTTTCAGCTCAGATTCGGGAATCCAACTGTTGTGGATGTGAGATTTCCCACCCCACTTGACCAAAAACTCAAATGAGACGGTCAATCCTTCAGAGGATCCAGATTCATCCAAGCAGGACTTTTTAGGAGCGCACATCATTGTCATCTTAATTTCACCATCCTTCGAGTTTTCATTCTCATCAGTAACATGAGTTTGACCGTTGTTTAAGACATCATGGTTACAACTTTCCAAGACAAAATCAATCTTCTTGCCCTCTGAGATTATCTTGGCAGTCTTTGCTGTACTTTCTGGGCTTGAAATATTGTCATCTTTATTTTTATTATTCAGAACATTAGAATCTTCAATGTCTCTCATAGAATCCTCGAAATTTCGTTCTTTACATTCTTTGGTTGAAGATCTTCGGTATACTTGTAGCTTACCTTCATTCGCATGATCTGTTACTTTCTTGCTCCCATTGGAACAGCTAGCAATATTCTGACAACCCATGTCAATCTCTCCTATGCCTATCCCAGGCATTTCAGAGCAGGGGGTTTTCCCATATACTTTATTTAGATCTTCTGCAACTCCAGAATCCTCCAAAGGGAGTTCGTCCACATCCATCATGAGAACATTGCAAGCAGAATTTACATTACCACTTTTCACACGACAACCCATAATCCGATCGACCTATTAAATAGAACAAGAAAATAGAAAACAGAAAACCTCATAATTACAGGTCATAGACAGGAAAAGATTCACTATAACATTCTGTGTTACTGTACATAATTCTTTGCAAGAAACCCTAGCCAACAATTGTACCTGCTGAACTTCATCAGCATTATCTTCACATGCCAAGGGCTCAACTGCAATTTTCACAGCTACACGTGTTCTACAAGCTGCTTCTTCAGAAATGATCTGCACCAAATGAGCTCATATTATGGAAACAGCACTAGGAAAAAGAGAGACAGAGATGAGCCACAGAACTATATCAATGATAAAATGGGATAAAAAAAGACTTGGCACATATCCACATATAGGTTTATTAGGAAAGATATTGGGCCTAACTCAACTTAACAAAACCGGCTTTTTATGGGAGAATTGCCATCACCTTATTAAGTGGAACATGTAAATATCACCAGCCAATGTACAGCCAATGTGAGACTCTAATACGCCCCCTCACGCACAGCGTGTACCATGCAAAACAACTGTGAATAAATCGATATTGGGTGCACCCAACATTGCAAAACTGGGACTGCTCTGATACCATATTAGGAAAGATATTGAGCCTAACTCAACCTAACAAAACCAGCTTCTTATGGGAAGATTGCCCTCACCTTATTAAGTGGATAATGTAAATATCACCAGCCAATGTGGGACTCTAATAAGGTTAAATATAAAAGCCCCTTACCACAATAGGATTATATTTAGAGTTACAAATGGCAAAACAAAAGCAAGGGAAACAAATGCACAGCATCATAAGTGTTACCATATGATCCATACATCATTACTGAGTTGAAATAAGAATCCTAGACTACAATGAGAAGAATTACAGAGGTTCCTCTTTCTTGTCCTCCAATTATTAAATAGCATCTCAGAACTCTCCATACTGTGACCAGAATTCTAAAACGACTGAAGCTCCTTCTTTAATGTCTTCCAAACATTAGGGAGAGAACTGAAGCACTTCATCAGATAACCAGAAGTCTAAAACAAATTAATATAGGAAGAGGTACGCTGGTATTCAGACTTATAAAGCGATTTAAAAATTAAAAGTATTGATATTTTTCCCGTTAAGAAAATTGAAAGTACTGCTATTAAATTTATATTTTTAAACATTCGATCACATCTAGCAAAAAGGAAAATATCTCGATTTGAATAAGCACCAAAAGAGAACACAATATGTGAAAGGCAGGAATACAGACCTCATTTTTTAGTTGGGTGTCAACAACATCCTGCTTTAATGGAGTTACACAATCCCCACGGAAAACTATCTTACGTTTTCCCTTTGATTTAGAAATTCCTGGACGTGCAGCTTTTGCTTTGGACACACCTTTCCCAGAAGAATATGTATTAGATTTTCCCTCGTCACTCTTGCACTTTTTCTGATCGCCGAGGGCATAAACTTTTCTCTTTCTTTTTCTGGCTATCCGGGTGGGAGCTTCCTTTGCAATGACAGATCCATTTCCTGGAGATATATTCCTAGGAGATGCTTCAGACTTTATCTCAGAAGCTTCCTCGTTCATAGTTGAATTTTTTTTCTTTGACAAAGACATTTCCTTAACAGGAGTAACTAACTTCTCAACAGGTATGTGAGCAAGAGAGACCTCCAGCTTCCTATCAACGCCAGCATGTGATGAACTACCCTCCACAGAACTATCCTGCACAAGATTACCTGTTTCGTTAATGCAGCATTTGTCATTGGAGGAACAGTCAAACTTTTCAACCAATTCTCCATGACAAGGCAACGACGCGTTTTCTTTGTCTGAGGACTTCTTCCCAGAACTGGGGCCTCCAAATGCCTCAGATACCTTGTTAGTTTCAGATGATTCATTTTCTGCTTTTGATCTTCGAATGATAATTTTTGTCCGTGGTCGTTTTGTAACAGGATCGAGATAGTTCACAGGCTCCAATGAAGCACTCTTCTGACAGCAGGTTGGGCATTCCCACTTCCCAGAAGGAATACGCTTGAGATAATAAAGTAAATATAAAATGCATTATTTTATGGAAACAAATGAATAAGGTTAAAAAAAACACATTACACTTAACATTCTTGATAAACATAACATACCTTTAGAGGAGGATCTAAACATTGAATGTGATAGGTACGGGGACAGCTATCACAACACAGCAAATTTCCACCACGATCACAAACCATGCACTCATAATAATACTGAAAGATATAATAAAGCAGCCAAACAAAAGTCAAAATTCAAAATTGCCTACATTGCTACTGTAGCATAAAGAACAAGTAATTCTTAATTAATTAATAAAAAACAACTAGTCAATTAATTATAGCTTCACCAAAGAAAATACAACTGCACAAAATAGAACGAATTTCAGGGTGGGCATCAAAAAAGGAAGAAAATTAGATATTGTGTTGATTTCTTAACCCAAAAGGATGAAGAATGGGGCTTTAAAACCTTACATGCATAGATTCTTGATTAAAACATCTTTCTTACCATTTTCAATAAACCTTTCCACTTTTACTACACCTTTTCTTCAAGAGGTTTGTTGTCGCCAATATATTTGAAAGAAAGGACTAAAGAAGGAACAGAAAAGAATAGCTCACCCCATCAGTTCCTTTTTTCTTGCTATAAGAATGATCTGAAGAAACTTTTTCTTTCAAGTCACGTTTGGATGAAGTGCTAGATGGATATTCTACAGATTTGGAATTTTTTCCCGTGTCACTGGACTTATCTGTACCACATGGAAGCTTTCTTCGTTTACGTTTCAAGACCCAGTTTCTGTCAAGGTTTTTACTTGTATCTGGATAGCTTTCCTTCATTGTTAGATGTCAATTCATGCGTTTAAGATCTGTAATGAAGAAATTGAAGTTTTTAGTCGCAGACAAACTTCACCAGTGTAACACCTACCTTCTTTTCTTTGGAAAGTTTACAAAGTGTGTGTGTGTATATAAGCAACAAAATATTGAAGCCTATTTTGGCGCCCTGAAATCAATGTAACATAATTTTGTTAGATCCATCTCCCCTTATGCTTCAAATTCCTTTCAATCATTTCCTTAAATAACAAAAATGCATATAAGATACCTTTCTAAAGGGTGCTTTGCATGATTAAATCAACAATGCTATAAAATAACTTAGCGAGAAGGTTCCCAGCATTGCCTTAAAGATCAAATTAGGACACAAGAAGGGTTGGCAACTTAAAAGCAAAAGCAACAATTTGTGATTCCTGTAGCAAAAACAAGTAGCATATATAAACAATATACATTTCACAAAAACTGGATTATTGGACATGAGAAGAGCTGAAGTTAGCCACATATAATATCGTAGAAAAAGCACGATATTCCAAAAATTGAATTTTCAAATTACGGAAACATCAAAAAGCAAGTCCATTGCAGATACTAAAACAACTGGCCTGTGAAAGGTCTTGGAACTAAGACTTTCAACAGCTTGATGCTCACGTAAGCTTAGCACTAGGATTCGTATAATTGGTAGGTAAAATTTATACTCCATCACATATCCAGGATGTTGAAAGCAACAGGCATCTTCTTTTTGTCATATTCGTTTAAGTAGTTATGTCCAGTATTTATTAAACTAATTAACCCTCACGTGAGCTTGTGTATGCCATGTGATATATAACCAACATTAAAAGTGGTAACGCACTGTGAATTAAATGTCCAAGCAGGGTATATCTTCTTGTCGTTTATATCCTTTTCCTCTTTAATAAGTTTCCTCATCAGCAAATATATTTCTTTTTTGGATTGATAGAAACAGGAATCGTAGATCTTATTCATATTAACATTTCCATTTTACTCTCGTAAGTTCCCAAATGCATAATGTAGTCATCTTTTTTCTTGTCCCAATTCTATAAGTTGGTATCTATTCCTTTTATCTTTAAATTTTATAAGTAGCCAACACCGAAGGTTTGTAACTTTGTATCATTTTTAGCAAGTAAATTTCTCAACATGTCAATCAAATCCTTAACTTTAACAGACTGAAAAAACAATGAGTGAACTAAAAGATCAACTTCATTAAACGAAATTCTAAAGTATATCTCAAAACCCCATTTTACCTGGAGATAAACACTGAGTGGTCCAATATCTATCAGAGATCACCACATGCAACAACAAATTAATAAACAAAAGACCAAAAACAGCTTAAAAGAAGCACGCATTAATTCCAGTTTAAACAAAAATACCCTAAAATCATAAATTTAATTTAAATCAAAACTAAACCCACAATATGCACAAAAATCAAGCGGTACGCAGTTCATTATGAAGAGCTATACACACTAGAATCGGAAAAATCGCAGAACCACACTTAAGAAACACAATAAATAAAAAAGTAGCCCAGATAAAAATAAGCACTCACCAAAATTTCTTTATGGATTAAAAAACCCCACTTTTGCTTAATTCTCTATGCACATGAACTAATAAGATAGCGGTCGAGCAAGGTCGAAGAGGGATTAGGGTATACGGGAAGGAAGAGAGAGAAAGATTGGGGGCGCAGAAAATCGAAATAAATATAGAGAGAGAGAATGAAGTATGGATTCAGCGAGGTTGTAGGACTTGGGGTGGGGATGGGGGTTACACACACTGACATGGCAGCCAGGGTATGTGTTGTCTGTCGTGGGAAGAGAGCCCAGAATCCATCCAACGGGAACACGCCACGTGTCGCATTGGAGGCCTGTCACCATCTCTCTCTTCACACTATTCTCACTTTGCTGCAGCCTTTTTCTCTTCTTCCTCCTCATTCGCTCTCTTCTTCGTTTAGGTTCTTGAATGATAAATCCCACAGAGAAGAGTCTTTAATTGAGCTCCATATATCTTCAGATGAACATACACACATTTACATATATATGTGTATATATATTTGAGCGTGCACATTGTAATAACAGCCGGCATCAAGTGCTGGGGGAGAGTGTGTTTTTCTCTTTCACAGCACTGACAGCCTTTGTCTCCTCTTTTCTCTCTTTTTTATAGTTTGAATGAATGAAAATTAGTCCTCAAGTTTGAAACAGTGTACTACAGTAACATTGTTATATTGATACTGTACTAAACATGGCAGTGTGGAGTCATAAAACAAAATGAAATTTACCAAAGAAGGCAATATGTTCTTGAAAATGGTTGGGGGTTGCTAAAGATTTGCTAGTTATATAGAAATAGAAGAGATATCTAGAGCCAAATTCGAAGTTTCTAATTTTTTTTCACTTTTTTGAACTAGACTTTTAAATTATGAGAGTCAATTTTGTAAGTGATATGAGACGAATTCGTAAGTACCTCAAGATTTGTCCAACCCAAAGTTAACAAATTAGAACATGTCTCTGCCCACTTGTACGATACCTAATGCACACTAGGTCAATGTTAGAATGCACGACCATTCTATGATGATCAAGTCATAGAGAGAGCTTAGGTGGAAGAAACAAATTGACAAACTTTTGGTTTAGAATTTTTCATTTCACGTATCTTAGCTTTGTGTATTATGGGGATATTTTTAGTGTTCAAGGTGTGGGGGCTATTCGAATCTCCCAAGCTAATGTTTTATTGTCCAAATGTTGACAATGAGTGGGTGGCTAACTCGTCAACATCACTTTCTTGGTTATATTATAGGAGTCACTTGTTTTTGTCATCCCTGTAAGCTTATGGCAATTCTCAGGGGTGTTGAATTGCTTTCCTTTGCCGTGTCGCATCCAATTGCTCACTTTGCCTTATTGGGGTGAAATGACATTTGATGGCATGACACGTACCTTATTCGATAAATACATTGATAAGTGATACATGTCAGTAAATATTTTATAGCGATGTTTGTCAACTTGTGGGCTTCTTTCCTAGATCCTGAAGCCTTTTCAAGTGCTTGGTTAACCAGCTTCGGGTTATGTGTCAAGGCACTTGGCTTTGGTTTCCTCCCAATCTGAGCTCCTTCTATTTGATCTGTACGGTAATCCTTGTGGGATGGCTTGTCTTGATGCCCGAAATGATCTAAGACTCCAGCTCCTCATTCCTCAACCTTGGCCACAATCATGCCAACATGTCTCCAACTTGTGAGGCTCAGATTTGTTCAGAGCCTCGGCCTACTCCTTAAGGTCCGATCGTCCACATGAACGAAACTTCTACATGGCCACCAATTGGAGGTGATTAGGCCTCCATGTTGGGTGGGAGCGTAACATTTATTAAAATACTTTTACTTCTTCAAATATAATAAATAGTACTATCTTTGTTTGCGTTCTCGTAATTTCGTTTTACGAATTTTCACTTTTGATCTTCTACAAGATGTTAGCACAATGGATTGGTTTTGGATATCTAGAAAACAGAAATGTATGGGAACGTTCTTTAATTTTCATAGCATAAGATTCTTTCGAATTATCCTGTCAAAAGAATCTTTCTCATTATTTGATTGAACTTTGAAATGAAATTTTCCCCTACATAAAATCGTAGAACAAATTTAGAAGATGCAATAACTAGATAGTATATGAATGGCAAGATCACATGCCTTGCAATTCCAAAATTTCTCAAAACAAAACTTTATCGTAATGTCATCTCACAGCGTGTAAGTTAGAAAATTTCAAACCAAGTCACTGAGTGTACTGCATGGATGTTACATAACAGTACCCTTATTTTAACATGTTTTTGGAAGAAATGAGCCATATCTCATATAAGATACGCGTCATTTAACACAACAAGTGACGGTTATGTTCAAGTAAGCATATATATACTAGTTTCTGGAAACTCAGAAACGTAGATGTCTCAATAAATTGAATCAGTACCACTAATATGAATAATATTATGTCGAACAAGTAGTGTTTATCATCTTTTTTATGTGACATTAAAGTGTAATCAAAACAATAGATCTAATTAAATGTAGAAACACTACAATGCCAAGTAGTCTAGTGCTACATAACATTATTCTAAAATAAAAAGAAATGATGTTAGTGTTCAAGAATGTCACAGAAATCAAGTACTAACATGGAAGCAGATGAATCGGCTATGATTGTGGAGAGAGAAGTTGTAGATAACCATAAAGGCCAGACGAAGGGAGTCTAGAAATCAAGGTTGCAGGTTGTATAGAATAGAATTAAGAGCTTGCTTGGTGTTGTTTTTAAGTGATTATAACTTGTATGCATGAATAAAAGTAAGTCCTTTGTTAGGCACCTATTTATTAATATATGTATATTCAGTGAAATCATTTTCTTCTTCACATATTTCTTGAGAAACACAAGTACTATCTACTTATCCATACCAACTCATCAACCAATTATTTCTATATATTTATAATTTATACATATTATAAACAACTCCCAAAAGTGCTTTAATAAATTGTGGGGTGTACAAAATGTGTAAATAAAAAGTATGTTTGACTACTTTAAATTATAATTTAAGCTTTGCCAAACATGCACTTGATATACTTCCACGATACTACATCATGATCAAGGACAATGCCAATGTATAAGAAAGCCAAATTATGTTCTCAAAATCAATTTGATGACTTCGATACTGTCAACAAAACTCAATTCATACAAAGAAAACCTGTCCTACGTTTAAAAGGCTTTCGTGAGGTACATTAAAAATTACACTATTTTCTCTGCAGATCTTCCTAAGAAATGCATATATATAATCAATAGCTATCTTCTTATAAATCCTAGATTCCCTACTTGCTCTAACTACTGTATTCCCAAGGATGTGCACCACCCCAGCATCCCTACAACTAGACAGAAACTCCAATTCATCAAACTCCGTCTGTCGCCCTGGTGATGTTACGGTGTTGTGCATTGAAGATTTAACAGGTACGATGGAGTCCACCGATGAAATGGTGAGATCGTTACTTGATTTAGATGTGTGAGCATTATCTTTCAATAAAAAGTCTCTCGACTGTTGAGTCTCTTGTCCATATAAGCTGTATTCATCAGAGTCGGAACACCCTTCCATCATGGACTCAAGCCGAACAAATGTGAAGAGATTGTCAAAGAGCTTCTTCTCAAACTCATCATCTTTTTTGTGAAGGTCTTTGTAACCATATCTTGCAACACAACGGAATATGTGGAAGTTCTTTGGTCCGATACGTTTCACAAGAAATCTCTCTTCCTCCGGAACTGTGTACACGGGAAGGTACTTGACACACACAAACACTACGACAGAATGTATTGCTGGTAGGTTGGTGATGAAATGTGAGAAAATATGTGGTACACCACTGGCTAGCTCAGTGTACACAAGTCCTATTCCGGGTACCCGAACCAGTCCCAAACTGGGGCCCAGCCCTAGAATCCAAGCCATGGAGACCTTGCTGTGCATCTCAAATTCATACCTTTTGATTGTACCATAATGCCAGACATACATGATGACAAGAAAGGCAGCAGAAATCACGAGGGGAACCCAACCACCTTGATCGACCTTGAAAATCACTGCAGAGAAGTATGTACACTCCACAACCAGAGAGAAGCCAGTAAAGATTAGGACAATAATCCAGTGGCAGTGCCAAACTAGCAACATTATTAACGTCATGAGAAAAGTCGTTACGAGCATGACAATCACGACAGCGGTACCTGTTGTCATGTGAGACAAAATATTAAAACAACTTTAGCCTCTAGTCTCTCAAAGATAATTATGCATAATTCATTGGGAATGAAAAACAAAAATGACATTAGAAACGAACTTGATTCAGTTTTAGTATCATTTCAACAATCTCTTCTCAGGACAGTCAACTTTCCTACAAGGAGACATCAAGGCTGTTTACCACTTTCATAGGTAGCATTTGGAGAAAGCAACACAGAAAAGCTTCCTATTTTGGTAGAAGTTATCAACATTGCATGAGTGAATTGGCTCAAAGATAATAAAGTATTTATTTCATAAATTTTATTTATTTATTTATTTATTTATTGGAAACATTATGTCAAGATAAATTTCAATCTGTCAATTGGTTACCATTTCAATAGTGCATAAAGGTAGATAAGGTATGCATTGCACAAATTGCTACAGGATTCTGTGCAAGTATGAGATTCGTTAAGAAATAATAAATAAAGATAAGAGAAAAAGTAAGGAGAACTTAGTCAGAAACGTCAGAATGACATTCTAATACATTTGTCTAGCATGGTCAGTATTACTGTTAATTCAAATAAAGTTCTGCTAATCTATTAATGAGAAGGAATCAGACATGTTGAATAGACATGAAGCAATGCCATTTTTGAACATATTTAATGTTGACATAATACTATTGAACTGGCTAGAGATCAAATACAGAAAAAAGCATTCAAGTGTCATAATGAGCTATATAAACCTTAACTATGGAAAGCTAATTGAAGATGACAAATTTCTTGGAACAAGCACGACCACAATAGATCAATGTTGGGTGCTGAAAGTAAAATGAGGAAAAGAAAACTTTATTGTGCATAACACAGGAAAACTCACCATAAGCATTACCAATTTGGGTTTTGTCTCTAAATCCAGCAGTTGCAGCAATACAAAGAACCATAAGGATCCAATTCATATCTGGAATGTATATCTGCCCAAGAAACTTCTTTGATGTATGTACAACTTTGACTCTAGGAAAACAGCCCAGGGCAAGGGCTTGCTTGATTATTGAAAAAGTAGCAGATATGGTGGCCTGACTAGCAACAATAGCAGCCAAAGTTGCAACAACAAACATTGGCCAGTATATACCATCTGCATAATGAAAATTTAAATATATGAGGGTTACAAGTTACACTAACGATAATTTCATAATCTTGATATCAAGCTGAACATTACATTAGCTCATTTGACTACTCTTTGAAATGTGCAAGTCCCTGTTCATGTTTGCAAAGGGTTCCATCTAACTTCCAGCATACATAATTGCTTTTTACCATATTGTAATAAACTTAAATAAGTAACTATAGAAAAATGGCACTTGTAGTAACACATATTACTGCTCAAAAAGTAGAAAGAGTGTTTTAACAATTTTGTGCTGGAGCTTTGCCACTGCTGATTTTCTGTGCCAGGCAAAGGACATTGTAAGCTTTTTGAAATAATGCGAGTTCACTAAAATAATCCATCCATACATTTTGGTTTGCCCTAGAAGCTACAGAGTGACATGGAATTCAGAAACCAATTTTCTATTGTCAAACAACAAATTTAGCTGAAGAAGCTTCTTTTTTTTTCAGTCTATACACTACCTTCACCACAAAACATTTTTCTAAGTCAAAAAACAGCAAGAGTTTTTTGAGCAGTCAATGCTTGAAATATTTCAATCTCAGTTGGGAAATATAATGCCCGAGTGTTTGCACCTCACGTATTTTCCGCATTAAATAAGCTCAAGCAAACCGGGGCAGCGCTTTCAAATATGAAGTTGTGATGAAAAACAAATTTTTGAAAAAAACTGAAAATCGTTTCTATATTGAAGACATAGTATCATATTTAACCTGGAATAGAACGATAAAATGCATCGATCACATGTTCCTTATTTTGCATCAGGTAGGCTGCTTGCCCCGAATAGGCTAGAAGAAGGCAAGGAAACACGATTACTGTGAAAGCTAGCTGTACAGCTGAAACTGGAAAATGGGCAAGATCAGCAAAAAGTGCCTCTGTCCCTGTAGTTAGTGAGCAGCAATCAGAATCTGATGTCACTTGCTTATACGACAATTTTAAATATTATAGAGAGTTCCAGGAAGCACTAAAGAGACATGGACGGATGGACGGCAAGGAACCAGAGATATTAAAAAAACCTGTGATACTGAGCATGATGCCACCAAGAGATGTCCAACCATCTTTTTTTCCTCTTTTGAAGTATCGGTATATGTACACAGGTGAAAAGGCTTTCAAGACTGAGCTATCATATTTATATATGTTGAAGATGCCAACGCCTCCGATCAGGAGAAACCAAAGCAGCACAACAGGAGCAAAAAGCCAGCCAACTTTGTCTGTGCCATAGTGTTGCATGCTAAACAAACCAACTAGTATGAATACAGCAACCAATACAACCACATCTGCACGAAAGAACACGAATTTAGGCTCATAATGGAAAACCAAAAAGCAAATAAAAGAATGGTAATAGAGACATAAAGACACTTCAAAAAACCTGGAGGAAATGCTATAGAACAAAATTTACTTAAAACATTAGTTCTGGTAGTAGATGAGTACCATTACTCATCTTTGGATGGTCCACCTTGATCCCTCCAGAAGCTGAAAGAACTGCAAGACATAATTTGGTAAAATGTTTCATACCAAAACGAAAAATAACGAATAAAAGATTACAATACCAGTACAACAATGCAAAAAACTTACCCTATCAAACGTGGCAATCTTTTTTATATGAACAACTTCCCCCAAAAAATTGTGAGATTAGATTAAAGCANGCTAAACAAACCAACTAGTATGAATACAGCAACCAATACAACCACATCTGCACGAAAGAACACGAATTTAGGCTCATAATGGAAAACCAAAAAGCAAATAAAAGAATGGTAATAGAGACATAAAGACACTTCAAAAAACCTGGAGGAAATGCTATAGAACAAAATTTACTTAAAACATTAGTTCTGGTAGTAGATGAGTACCATTACTCATCTTTGGATG
>CAIGRL010281823.1:0-10787 GCA_903798325.1 Fraxinus xanthoxyloides
ATGCAGATGACCATTGTGGCAATCCAGTTATTCATTAAGTCTTTGTAATCAAATTTACTTAAACTTAATGTCTTGAATTATTAGCCTTATAAATAACTTATGGTTTGTACTTTCATAACCTTAAATAGGCCGATCTTCCATAGTTTATTTCTTAAATGGGTTACATCAACCAAATTAAGAATATAAAATCTGGGACGTTACATACTCAGCTTCTATTGTAGACAATGATACAAAGTTTTGTTTTTTATCAAGCCAGGATATGAGATTATTACCCATATAGATCCAGCCTTCAGATATGATTTTCCTATCATCCATGTTTTCAACACAATCATTATCTGTATATCCTACAAAATAAGATTTTGACTCTTTAGTATACCTTAGACCAAAGCCGGAAGTCTTATTAACATATTTAATGACTCGTTTAATAGCTGTCAAGTGGGTGTCTTTTGGTTTGGCTTGATGTCTTGCACAAACTCCAACACTGAAGGCTGTTAGGACGACTTGCAATCAGATATAGTAGACTACTTATTATGCTCCTGTATAGACTGGGGTCGACGTCATTTCCCTATTCATCTATGAAAATTTTAAGGGCAGCCTTGATGTTTTCCAGACCAAATCTCTTTATCAAATTCTTTGCATTCTTCACCCGTGTGATAAAGTTTCTCGTGTCAACTTTTTTAACTTGTAAATCTAAAAAATAGTATAGCTCATCAACCATACTCATTTCAAACTCATTTTCCACAGAAGTAATGAACTTTCTAGATTTTATTTCAGATGTGGATTCAAACACTGTCATCAACATATATTTGAGCCACAATTAATCAAGGCTTGAGTTGTCTGATACAAAATGTTTTATCAGCTCTCCCTCTTTTATATCATTGTTCAAGTAGGAACATATTAATTTTTTTCATACCAAGCTAGGAGAGTGTATTTTAGCCCATAAAATGCCCTTTTTTTTTTTTAGCTTGAATGTATGGTCAAGAAGATATAGATTAATTAATCCCTTTGTTGCTCTAGTGGGCTTCTTCATTCAAGATTCCATTCGGAAAGGGACTCTTGATGTCCATGTGATAAAGTTTGAATCCCATTTAACATGCAACATATAATAGAAGTATAATGGATTCAAGTGTAGCCACAAGTGCAAATGTTTTATCAAGTCAAGTCCTTCAACTTGACTACAATCCTGTGCTACCAGTCTTGCCTTGTTTTGACAATGTTGCGATTTTGATTTGATTTGTTTTTGAAGATCCATTTTGTTCTAATCATATTTGTATTTGTTGATAGCGGTGCAAACTTCCATACATTATTTTGCTCAAATTGAACCAATTATTCCTGCATTGCTAGTACCCAAAACTCATCACCAAGTGCCTTCATTACATTTTTGGGTTCAATCTTTGAGATATAACACATATTTCCAAGTTTAGTGGCAAGTCTCCTTGTGGTCATCATGCCATTTTCAAGGTCTGAAAGTATGTTATCCCGTGGATGAACCTTTTGTATCCAAGTAGGAGTCTGCCTTCTATTCCACATTTTATCATCTTTCTCTGGTGGGTCATCCCTTCAGTAATTGGTGTACGATTAGCAAAACCAGCTACATGTAGTTTTTTCGAACTTCCACTGTCTGAATCTTGAATATTCTGATTTTCTTCAATCTGTTCTTCCAAATTCTAAATTTCAAGTACATGTGAATAGGAAGAGAAGAGACCGGTATCATCATTTTTAACATAAATAGGCTCAACAATGGTTTGAGTATGCATGTTGTAGATCATATAAGCTCGACTATTTTCAAAATACCCAATGAATACTCCCTCATCACAATTTGGATAAAGTTTTATCAAATGTTCTCTTTCATTTAATACATAAAATTTGCTTTTAAATATATGAAAATACTTTAGACTTAGTTTCCTACCTTTCTAGATTTTATAAGGGGTTTGGGGGTACCAGTTCTCAATGACACACGGTTTAGGATGTAGCAACGTTTATAGCTTCAACCCACAATTTAATAGGTAATTTCTTACTATTCAACATCACCCTAGCCATCTCTTTGTAAAAATTGATTCTTTCTTTCCACAACATTTTGCTAAGGGGTTTTAAGAGCGAAAAACTTATTAAAAATACCATACTTTTCAAAGAATCTAGAAAAGCCAGCATTTTTTAACTCCTTATCATGATGACTCCTAATTCTTACAATTTTAACTCATTCAAAGAGTTTTTTAGTGGTCAAGTATTAATGTAAAGATGTGAATCCTTCAAAACCATCAGATCTCTCTCTTAAGAAGTCTTCTAAAGTTTACTAAGAGAACAACCACATAAATATACCTCTTACCACTGATGCTTTCAATCCGCATTGACCTTGTTTATATGTGCATTCTAGTTTGTTTACCTTTCTGACATGATCTATACACCTTCAGATTTTTATGCAAGCTTATGATCTCTTCTTACTTTATTGAGTTTAGTAAGTTTGGCGAGATCTCTATAGTTCAGGTGTCCTAATAGATTGTGCTATAGGTCTATACTGTTAACTTTTGAAACATAACACGAGACTTCATATTCAAGCAAATAACATTTATCACTAGACCTAGCACCATATATGAGACAACTACATCATTTCTTCGGTACCTTACATGTGCTTTTAGTAATATTAACGTAGTTCATCATCACAGAATTGTCCTACACTAATCAGATTAGATTTAAAGTCAGCAACAAACAGTACATCATTCAAAATAAGTAATCCATTTATCACAATCATGCCGATACCCTCAATTTTACTTTGGGTATCATCCCCAAAAGTAAAAGTCCACTTCCATAACTCTTAAGATCTGTTAGCATCGAACGATTATCAGTCATGTATGTGTCTAGAATAGTCATTATCAAAATACCAAGAGTTGGATACAATAGATTTATAAGTTATATAAATATAGCAAATAATATCATTTTTCCTTGCACAAACTTGCCTTATTCTAACATTAAAACTTTGTTTTAAGGTGCCATCTAGCAAGTCAACTCTCTTTATGTCATGTTGGTTTTTGTGTGATAAATAGTGACATGAATCGTTTCCATGCTGACCGTAGAAATTACATCTTGTCATGTGCCATGATTTACTTGTCGGATTGTGAGAGTGGGACTTTACCTGATCACCTGATGGCATGTTCCGAATCACATTTTTAGAGGTAATAAGAACATGTGGTGGAGAGTCAGCTAATGATATTGTGTTGTTGTCGGTTGTGCTGTTTTATACAATGGCAGGAAATTTAAATGTCCGACGGATGGTTTATTATATGCAGTAGCCTTAACAAACTTCAACTAGGTGGATTCATTCTCTTTTTCTTTCCCTTCATAACCTAGGCCTTCAATGTATTCCATCATTGCAAGTAGTGTGACATTTTTCTCTTGTTCAGTTTACATATTCCTTTTCAGTATCATGCATTCTGAACATACGTGACATGATCTGGTTGTATCTCTAGTAAGTGAGTTTGTAATTGCAGGCAACAATTGTAGCAAGTCATATTCTGACTGTAGATTGATAGTAAATGAGGTCACCGGATGATCGTTAGTTCTATCACCCTCGTCTGAAATTGAGTCTCTACTTTCATCTTCAATCCACGTAATATTCATTGCTTTCTTGAATCGGGAATTCTTTAGTATGTTAGTGCATTTAGCAGCTATATACCCAAATCCTTCACATTCATGACATTGAATACGATTTTGAGTTCTCTCCAAAGATAAAGTTGGATTTTTCCTTGAATTGTTAAAGAACTTTTCTTTTGTTGAGTTTGAAGTTTTGAACTCCTTCATTTTTTATTGCTCTTTATGAATTTTTTAAACTATATGATGGGTATGGCCATATGTTCATCACCCTCACATTCTTTATCCTCCTCAACATGTTTAGCTTTGAAGGCAACTCCGGACCCTTTTTCCTTTTTTCTCCTATGGAGATGTAACTCCTACGTCATTAAGGGGGCAACCAACTCTCACATTTATATTTTCATAGTCTTTATTTTCTTTGATGGCGGTCACTTTGTAATGACATCTGTCAGGTTTTACTTTCAAAATACTTCTTTCCCAAAAGTATACGCCGAGTTGGTAATATCACTAAGCTTGGCATAGAAGCCCTTGAATTGTTTATCATCTCTCATAGTCAATTGGTCAAATTCAAGGGTAAGTATTTGGAGTTTTGAAGACATCACAATTGAAGTTCCTTCATGTGCTACTTGTAGTGTATCATAGGCTTCCTTAGCTATCTTGCATGTATCTGTAGAATGTGGTGTGCTCTAAGGTTTTAATTAATCACTAAAATTAACTAATATATTAAAATATGCCACGAGTAAAATAATTAACTAAATCAATGATAAAAGTACAACAATCTCCATTTTGTGATTTCACAAAATTAACAAATAACAATCAAAAGAAATCTAAGAACAATTTCCTCATTTTCTTCTTCTTTTGACTTCTTGTGGGAGTAGAGTCAAACCCCCCGAACTTTATCATCACTTTATTTACTCAACTGCAACCACCACTTGGCCATTATATTGCACACGAACGATAGAGAAATTATTTTCTGAAGCGTCATTCCTTTCTTGATTAATTCTCTTACTCATAGGTAAAAAAGATAGGAATAAAATCTTATATTATAATTTTGCAGTAATATGATAACATATTTATCATAAAAGATATGCAATTATCATAAAAGATTAACTTATCATAAATGATAAGCTATTATCATAAAAGATTAATCTTACCAGAAAAAAATTGCCAAAAGATATTCTAGATTATTCAAAGTTCTATCTTATCATGAAAGATATACCAAAAAATATCCTAGGTTTGTTAGAAATCTAATATAAGGAAAGATAACTTTAATTTAACAAATCCTTATACTTTCCTTCTAAACAAATCTAAAAATATCTAGATGGAGTAAAATATATTTCTGTGTATGTATAACACAAAATCAGATCGTGTTATATAAGAAAAACAATAAAATTTGAAGCTCAGAAATTCAGGATGGATATGCTTATACCATCAAGTCAGTCAGGGCTGGCTGCATATTAGAACATGTACCTTATTTCATGTTTTATCAGTTTTCTTGACATTTAAAAATCAATCGATACAAATTTCTCAATGTAATAAAATACGTTAAACGTAAGTCTTAAATTAAGACGTCTAACTCGCATTCATTTAAAAAAATCAATAATTTCATTCACAGTAATTACTTTTGCAATACAATATTCTTAATGTAATTTTCATCATTTTATTAAGAGATTTTATACGGAATATGATATCAAAATTTTTTAAAATTTTACATCCAAAAAAGTCATACCCCATGTAAATTTTCGAATGCAAAATTGCATAGGGTATGATTTTTTTGAACGTAAATTTTCGAATGTAAAATTTCTCTCAACCTTTTTGCGAGTAGTTCGATTGTGCCTAACTATAAAGTTCTGCGTCCGCCCTCCATCGCTCGCTAGCCGTGAGGATTCTCACTCGAACATTGGTCATTCACTGGGTGCTAGCTTTCTCGCTTGAGCAGCAGTGTTGTTCGAGGAAATCAGGGCTTTGCGATCTTGGCAGTTTTTAGAATACTATTCAACCTTAGATATTTCATTATTGATTTTACCCATTATATTAAGACTTCATTTTATATTAAACTCTTCATGTATTAATTCTTCTAGTAGGTTAGGGATTGTTACATTATCAATATATGGTGTATTGTACACATTTGAGTGTGTGAACATAGCAATAGAGAGGATCTTACTTAGAGAGAGAGACTCAGAGATAGAGATATCTAGGAGAGTGTCTTGTGTGATCCAGTCTAACATATTGTCAATCCTTACTTAATATAATGAATTCTCCTCCTCTGTCCATAGTTTTTCGAGTAAATCTTATGTTTTTTGTTATTTTCATCTTATCAATTATCTCGTCTTTAAATTGGCTCAATTTATAACAAGTGGTATCAACACGCTTACTATTCGGGTCAGATTGTTGACAAGTGGTATCAGAGCCAAGGATCAAAGTTCCTAGGAGAGCCAATTTGGTTTTTTGTATTAGAGAGAGATTTGGTCAACTCAGAAGAAGGTTTGATCGCTTCGGATTGCAAGTATGAAGTTTGAAATTCTGCTTTTGGATCACAACATCAGATTTTCTTTGTAGTAAATTAAGACACGAGCAATTCTCATCCAATTGAATTTGAATGATGCTTTGTTGGGGCTAGATAAGGTGCACTCAACTTTGACACTGAATGAAAAGTAATGTAATGATAGAAAGACCCTATCACATATACATCTTCATCTTTCGAATCAAATTCTTCAGGATGTGTTAAAGGAGAAAAGTGGCACTGCATTATAGTCGAGACTGGAGCAGTTATGCATCACTCAGAGTCTAACCAACAAATTATGTATGAAGCAACATTTATATTCTTATAGCATGACAAAAGGTAGATCTTTGGAAAGTCATCTATCCTTATTCAAGTAAACCATCGTTGATTTGAAGACCATGCAGGTCAAGTAGGATGAAGAGGATTCGAAAAGTTTGAGGACTAAATTGTAAACTCCAAAACTTGCATGTGAACAACTATAATGATTTTAGAATGAAGAAGACTCAATTGCAATATTAGAAGATAAAAGACTAAAAGCACATTAGAAAAGGAGTTCAACTTGAAAATGGACTTATTTTCTTTCTCTTCTCAAACTCTTTGATGGAAATCAAATCAAACTAAACAAGGATTTTACCTAAATCTTATTCTAAAATACACACAATAGTCCAACAATTAAGGGAGGGGCTTGTGGATTTAATTAGATGCATATATTCAAGCTGAGACTTGGGGGATTCATTGTACACATATTATAAAAGTCCAAAATGACGGAAAAATCAAGAGATCAATCAAGAACCTAGGGCTTCAAGATTTTACAAGAAGATGGATTATTGGTATAAGATATTCATCTATTTCCCCTTTTCTTTAAAACAAGGCGATGTTTTTTAATTCATTTTTGTTTTCTTCTCCCATAATGCGTAATTAGTTAAGATGAATTATTGTAATCTAGTTTTGAACTTCAATTTAATTAAAAAGTTTTAAATCTCCAATTGATTTTGTGAATTGTTTTTGCTTCTATTCTTAATACTTGGATTAACTGGACACTAATTCATTGATTTTGCAAGCGATAATTACGTAGAGATGGGAATTATATGTTCAGACCACTTAGTAAAAGTCGGGAACTTGTATAAAAGTATAGAGATACCTTTTTAGTTAATACACTTGTTACATAGATTCTCAAAGATTTAATGCGTTTAACTAAGGTGCATACAAATTCATTTAGAGATACTGAATTGATATCGTCAAATAGAATCAATTTTAACTCAAGAGAGGTAAATTGAAAACGTTACAAGAATTTGATCGGGTAAACATAATCAATTGTTATAAAACTTGATAATTGAGATTAAGGGGATATTTATAATGGGGAACGAGATTCAGACTCTTAAGTCCACTTTCTTACTTGTTATGATCCGTACAATTGTAGGATATAAAATCGACAACAAGATTTTGGAGCCGTTGTCGGGAGACTATTTTTATTTAATAATGATTTAAATTATTTCTTGCTTTTATTTGATTTTTTCCTTTATCTTTTTCAATTGATCTACTTTGTTTTCTTTATTTCATTGGCAGGGAATAAAAAAAGCAATAGACCAGGAATTTACAATAATTGATCCCAACATAGATGAAGGCGATATGCTTTTTGGAGATATCCTGATCAAGCAATAACTTAGAAAGTTGGGATACAATCAACCTGTTGTACTTGATAATGATGACTTGTTGAATGGATTAAATATCAATTCTATTGTTTATGAGGAGATTAGACCGACTTGTGAATATTTTTAGGCATTGCAAAAAAACTCTTGTTATTTGCCACTCCAAAGGAAGTAAGGAAATTATCTTTAATGATCCATATGAGGAAGATGATAATAGTGGTGGGGACATGGTTATGGGAAACATCACCAGGCAAAAATATAAAAAGATTGAGGATCAAATAATTTCGGATGAGCCAAGTAAAATGTTTATGGATGATCTCTTTATCATTCAACTCAAGGAATCAACAAGACAAGAAGGACATGTAGAAATTAAGGAATTAATAATGAAGGAGCCAAATGAATTAGTGGCATTTAAAGAAAATGGGATTAGCATGCAAACCTCCAACTTCATTGACTTTATGATTAAAGCCGATAAAAAATCGAAGTATTCTTAGTTGAGCTTGAACTAGGTAATTTAGGCAAGTCACACCGTATTCAAGAGGGCAAAGTAAGATCTTGGAGGACGTGTGAAGTATGGTACCAAACACAATCTAAGCAAGCTAAATAAGACTTTCATCTTAGAGGACGTGTGAAGTATGGTACCAAACACAATCTAAGTAAGCTAAATAAGACTTTCGAAGTCATATTCAAAGTGCCTAAATCAAGAACTTAATGGGAAGAAACCCATTTTTTTAACTTTTAACTCTTTTATTTTATTTATTGCATGGCATTTAAATAAATCGATTGCACTTAGTATATAAGCAGGTTTAATTAGGGATGGCAAAAAAGATATCCGACTCGAGCGGCTCGGACTCAGGCCGAGCCTCATTTTGGGGCGCGTGCTCGTGCCCGGGCTTGCCCATGTTATAGAAAAAAAAAACGACTTTCGAAAAAAAGAAGTAAAAAAAAAAGAAAAAAAAAAAAACTTTCAGCTGTTAGCAGACGGTTGCCTGCAACTGTGTATGTGGTTGCTGCCTACTTTTAGTAGGCAGTAGTCACAATTCTTTTTTAAAAAAAATAATAATAAAAACTGAGTCAGCCGGGCTCGGTTCGTAAAGGTCTGAGCCAAAGCTCAGGTTGAACCTAATTTTTTTTTTGGCTGAGCTTTGCTCGACTCGATTCGAGCCCAAAAAAGCTCGTTCCAAAAAACTCGAGCTGAGCCCGAATTTTTTTTTTCCCGATTCGGCTTGTTGAGATGGCTAGTTATAATTGTGGTTTAGCTATTTTTGTTTTAAATTTTTGTTTACTTTTAGGGTCATCAATATAAAATTTGGTCAAACTTTTGCTTGAACCCAAAAAAGTTCGACCCTAAAAGGTCGAGTCGAGCCCGAGCTTCTTTTTCGGCTCGTGGCTCGTTGACATGATTACTCATAGGTCCCTTCAATGTTTCTTTGTGTGAGAAAACAATATATAAAAATTAATATTTTCAACAAAATTGTTTGAAATATTACGTTTATTTTTTATACACGTAAAATCATATGTACAGAACTTTTTTAAAATTTAAATTGGGTACAGATACTAAGGAACTATATCCTTCTGATTAATAGAAAAAATATTAATTTGTCCAAAAAAAATTCAAATTCTTTAGTTTCCTATTGAAAAGAAATTTGAAATTACGTGCTTAAAACAACGGCAATTTTTATGTCTCACTGAAACAGAAAAACTTGACTATTATTTGTAAAAGTTTGAGGGCCTTTTTAGTAGAAAATTGAACTATTGAAGCAATTTTAATTTTTAATCCCAGAGTAGTGAATTTTACTAATTTATGGTTTTCAGAACATCTTTGAAAATGACATTTTATGAGCTCATTTCCCCAAAGAGTAATTTGTTCAGGTCAGGATTATACACACTCAATTTAAACATTTAAGTGTCGTTATATGTCAATCAAATAGTTCTACCATAACGTGTATTTTGTCAAACTGACTCTACTTCGAATAATTACAACTCAAAATTTTATTACATCAAAATCGACTCTAATAAAGCAATGTGTTTCTTGGAAATTATTTAACCTTTAAAAGCACAGAACACACTCTACACAATGACTTTGGTCTATTTAAGCAATGAATTTACCGGGAAAACTCAGAGAAAAAATAAAATTAAAAAGAATAGTTGGGAAATATTTTCTCATTATAGTGATAATTTACATGATTTAAATGTTTCAATGGTCACTCAACTTTACAAATTGTCATGTTTCACTAACTGAATTTTAAGTTGCATCTCATCACTTACTGAACTTATTAAAGTTGCACTCCATCCATCATCGGGCTAATTTTGTAGCGACCGATAATTTAAATAAATAAAAATTATTTTTTCTCGAAAAACGTGTCGCTAAACTTAACCCCAAATTTTAATCGTATGTTGTCTAGCCATTTTGAAACGAAATCGATCTCGATTATATTTTAAATGTCGATTTATTATCATTTTAATATTTTAAGCGATGCCTCGTATTTTAGGATCCAATTAACTATTAGTCCAATGTTTTGGCGTTTTAGCCCAAACCACCTAAAACCCGACTAAAGAACAACCGTTCGGCCCAAACCCCTAGCCCAATTGCTACCTAGGTTTTTATACCCTAAAACAAATTTTACCGCTTTTAAAATCTCATTCTCCCCTCCTCATGACCCACAACTCCAATCCTTTCTATTTTTGGTAAGAATCCATTTTTCCTCCCTCAATGTTAGAAATTAGTATTGATGCTAGAAAATCAATTTCTAGTATCAACACCACCTCCAACTNTCTCGATTATATTTTAAATGTCGATTTATTATCATTTTAATATTTTAAGCGATGCCTCGTATTTTAGGATCCAATTAACTATTAGTCCAATGTTTTGGCGTTTTAGCCCAAACCACCTAAAACCCGACTAAAGAACAACCGTTCGGCCCAAACCCCTAGCCCAATTGCTACCTAGGTTTTTATACCCTAAAACAAATTTTACCGCTTTTAAAATCTCATTCTCCCCTCCTCATGACCCACAACTCCAATCCTTTCTATTTTTGGTAAGAATCCAT